>JABACO010000004.1:5706538-5834505 GCA_013339895.1 Ephydatia muelleri | reverse complement strand
AATAGTGCAGTTGTGTGTGTGTGTGTGTGTGCATGTGTGTGTGCATGTGTGTGTGTGCATGTGTGTGTGTGCATTGTGTGTGTGGGTGCATGTGTGTGTGTGCGCACGTGTGTGTGTGCGTGTGCATGTGTGTGTGTGTGCATGTGTGTGGTGGGTGCATGTGTGTGTGTGCATGTGTGTGTGTGTGCATGTGTGTGTGTGCGCACGTGTGTGTGTGTGCGTGTGCATGTGTGTGTGCATGTGTGTGTGTGCATGTGCATGTGGTGTGTGTGCGCGTGTGTGGTGTGTGTGTGTGCGTGTGTGCATGTATGTGTGTGCAGTCCCATGCTAATGTGCAGGGTATGGAAGTGAGCTATATGTGGCCATACAGGTATTGTAGCCATCTGAGTATAGGTGTGCATGCATGTAAGTGCATTGTGGTCTTGATAGGAGCCAGGTGTTGGCAGACCAGACATGGTCGTGTACACTCTTGTCTTACGGCTCCTTTGCAGGAGGCTGGGGATTTTGCTGATGTAGCTTATTTTGTACTGAAGAGCCGATTTTTGGGAGGTGAGTTTCATAGTGTGTGGTGGTGTGTTGTGGTGTGGCGAGTGTGTGTGTGTTGGTTGTGTCCTGTGTGTCTGTGTAGCTGTTAGAATCCTATTGACCCTCCCCATCCCACACTCATGTAGCACCCTCTCCCCATCCACACACCTCCTCCCCATTCCACACTCCCTCCTCCCCAACCCCACACTCCCTCCCCATCCCACTCCTCGCCCATCCCTGCACGCCCTCCTCCCCACCCCACACTCCCTCCTCCCCGTCCCAATACTCCCCTCCTCCCCACCCTCCCTCCTCTCATCCTTCCTCCTCTCCATCCTCCCTCCTCCCCACCCTCCTCCCCATCCTCCCTCCTCCCCATCCTCCCTCCTCCCCACCCCCCCTCCTCCCTCCCAGCCTCACGGTTGCTCAGTACCTGGACGACCTAGCCAATGCAACACCAGCAAGGACAGGGCTGGCATGAAGAAGGCCTTCCAGCTCCTCCTGAGGAACACCAGTGCTCTGGAGCAGAAGTGGCTCATCAGGATCATACTGAAGGTAGCTGCTCGTGTGGGGGGGAGGGCAATCCAGAAGGGACCAAGGACCTAGTGTTCAACCCCTTCATCTCTGGGTCTACATGTGCTTGCTATTCCTCCATTCCAACCTGACGCCACCTCACTCTCATTCTCTGCCTCTTCATTCAAACCACAGTGAAAACATGACCCATGGGTCTGGGAACCACACCACCGCCATCACTATGTGGATCTTGTTCCCTTCAGGATCATAGATGGAGAGACCATTGCCCCAATACTCACTGACAAGGCTGTAACCTTCACCACCTGTTCCATCACCTTCACCAGATGTGCCACTAGCCCTGCCACCTCCATCTGCACCAGTGCCAGGAAGGGTACATGCGACACCTCCAGTTATCAAACTAACACAACAGCAACGCTAATATTTTGCAGATCCGAGGTGAGAAACTTTAAGCGTAGTTGTGTGGTTCCATCCACGTACTCGATATCGATGTGCTGACAGTGTGATTCTGTGATTAGTTAGGTTCGAATCGGGTGTAATAATAGTGCCCTTCACAAAGGGAGCATTTATTAGAAATAATGTATTACGCTGTTGCAGTATAGTTTAGCAGTAGCATATCGATTATGTATTGCGAATAAATTGTATATTTTGCCTCCAACACATATATATGCTTTTACTGTATGGTGCAAGTATGTATGGTGCATGTATACGTATGGTGCTTGTGACGTAATGATGTGACAGTGTAAGTGTATGAATCTATGCCCTTATAACTGATCTAGGTGTGTAAGTAAGGAGGAAAAAGCTACAATGCAAGTGTGTGTGTGTATGTGTGTGTGTATGTGTGTGTGTGTGTGTGTGTGTGCGTGTGTGTAGTATGTTTCTGCGGGCAATCACATTCATGTATGTGCAGAGTTTGAACTCTTCCAGAACTACTTTTGAACCCACCTTTGGTTGCATTTTACCCATGCATAGGAAGAAGGACCAATGTGACTGATCATACATGTATATATTCAGTCTTATTGGTCCAGGAATGGATACTTAGTTACGAGGATCTGTGTTGAAAGCAACAGGGGGTGGTGTTTCGGAATATGCATCATATAAAAAATTGGTGATGGAGCAAATATAAGTTTTACCTTCGTACCATTACATGGCATGCCATGCAGTTATAGTAAATGGTGCAGACCAGCCCGATTAATTGGCTGAATGGCAAGTTACATGGCATGTGTAAATCAGGGGGTTAGTAATTCCCTTGTAATGGTGTACATCTTGTAAATGTAACATCTGTAGCATATGAGTGTTACTGATACATGTTGCGTGTTGCCTACTCAATCCTTCCTGTCTCTCTCTCTCACCCCCACCCCCCCCCCCCCCCCCCCCCCCCCAGGCTTCTACTGATTACATTATGTCATTTGTAATTTTAAAACATACAGGCTACACATATAAAGGATGGCGAGAACTGGACAGGATGAAGAAGCAGCAAATCATGATGCCAGTTGGTAGAATGCAGCCATTGCTTCCATCACCTCCAAGCTCATAGGACTTGGTGTCATTGAACTCATTTATCTTTGTTTTTGTCAGTCACTGTGTAATCTGAACAAAACAATGCTTGCAATGGGATTTCAGCTTCCCACTTCATAAGCTGAGACATGCTGTGTGTGTGTGTGTGTGTGTGCACAGAGCCCTCCACTGATCCCATCTTAATTTGGATGTTTATACAAGGAACAAAGGCACAATGTCATGAATTTTGTTGTGTGGCAAGACCTTTGCCCCATGCATGCAACATGCATACATGTATTGTATGATACCTCCATAAAGTGAACAACTTCATGCACATGGTATTTGTGTAGGGGTTATTTGTGGGTGCAAGGGTCAAGCATTTTAATAAAAGATGATGATGGTGCAGGGACTGATACAGACAGAGGCAGCAAAAACTGTTAGTCATTTTGCAACCACCCCCATGATGGGTGTGGCCTTAGGAAGAACAGTATCAGGTTTTTGAGGGGTGACTCTTTCATTGTAAGGGCATCATGTTCAGCTGATCCTGACAAGAGAGTACATTTAATTTCAGTGATGGATCCAGGATTTCCAGTTTGTGGGGAAGGGGGGAAAAAATTTACCCAAGCCCACATCCTGCTCCAGCTGGAGTGGCTGTAAGCTCCTCCATAGGGTCTAGGGAAGAGCACATTACATTGTACTTCGACATCAACCATTTTTCAACAAGTCAAAGAGTGTATGAAAACGCTTGTGCCTACAGTAACATACATAGAGGTGTAGCTCCTCCCATGGATTGTGAGATAAAATAACCACAGGCATTACCACTCACACACACACACACACACACACACACACCCTCCTTCACAAGTAGTCCAATCTTCATGTATATCTGCCAATCAAGTGAAGGTCAGTATTCATTTCATACCGCGTTTACACGACGATGGCGCGGTACGGAACGGCTCAGCATGGCACGGTACGGAACAGTTATCGAGTAACGTTTATACGCGTTTTTGGCTATGTGGTTTTTAAAAAGCAATTCCGTAATTAACTACAATCATTGCCAGATACCAAAATGGATGCCTTGTTTACAACGTTCCGTGCAATCGAGAAAAGGAGGCACCAGATGCACAAAAGATTATATTTTCTCGTTTTTCTCGTAACATACACAATATTATGGCAATGGCCATCCAATACACCTCAAATGGCCTCAGTACCGATCTTGTTGTACACCAATTGATTTTTTTTACAGCTTTCCAGTTGCACTTGTATCGATTCCTCTCCCCAAATCTTTATCAACCGTTTGTTTTGTCGTTTGTTTCGTCCAATCCACCATTTTAATACTATGGAAAACAGTTCTATTACGCATGCTCAATTGCTATCATATCCCGATCTACCACAATCGAGCCGTGCCGTGCCGGGTAGCCCGGTTATTGCAACCGTGCTGGCTCGGCTCGGTACGGCACGGTTTTGACAGGGTTTACACGTCAAATTTTAACCGAACCGTACCGTGCCGAGCCGTAGCGTATCGTGCTGGCACGGAAAAATTGAGTCGTGTAAACGGGGTATTAGACAGGACAATGGTTGTGTACACCTTGGACTGCCCTTGTGGGTTCTGTGGTAGCAGTCAGGCCCCAAGGCCAACATAAAAAAACAGTAACAAGGGAGTATAAAAGCCAGCAGTACACTATATCAACGCTAATACACTACACATCTGTGACTTGGAGTCATGAATGTTTGGGGCAGTATGCTCCACTAGCAGAGAGGAGAGTTGTGGGAGAAGAATGCACATGGGGTCCTGGGGAAGAGCGCTAAGGTATGAATGTATAAGGTCTAGGCATATTGAGTGGAGTACTCACCGAGGAGGAGCCAAAGGACTTGTCAGGGTTAATGATCTTATTAATAAATAAGCTGATGACAATGTCATTAGTGTCCGACTCAGGATCAGGGGGTCTCCCAGGAGGGCTGTCCTCATGCTGAGAAGGTTGGAATCACAATGTACTGGAGGAGCAAGGGAAAGTGAGGAGGTGAAGGTGAAGGGAGGTAAGTGGGGGGAGGGAGGATAAATGGTATGTGTAATTTTGCCAGAGATGTCCCTGCTGGTGTACATGTACATGACTACAGGAGGACAGGAGAGAGGGAGTGAGGAAGGGATGGAGGGGGGGAGCGAAAGAGGGGGGAGGAAGGGAGGAGGAAGGGAGGGAGGAAGTGAAGGAGTAGGTGAGACAGGAGAGAAAGAAAGGGAGGAAGTGAGGGAGTATGTGAGACAGGAGAGAAAGAAAGGAAGGAGGAGAGAGGGATAAGAGCAAAGAAAGATGGAACACAAACTAAGTGATTGAAGTGTACACAATGTACCTGGGCAGGCTGGCTGCAGCACTGATGACGCCCAACACCACATTCCAACTGGAGTGCAGTGCCTGTGGGCGTGACTGGAAGACCTGTCCAACAGATAACGTACTGAGCACAGATCATATACATGTACCATGCACACTGTTATTTGCGCATGTTGCACACAGTAGCAGAGAAGACATACATGTACATGTACAAAGTGAAGGGGAGGAGGCCGGTGGTGTTGTAGCTGATCACAGTAAGGGGCAGGACACCCACCAGAGCACCATTGCAATACAAACTGAAGTTGATGAGGATGCCATTACTGTGAGCTGGCACGTCCCGAGACACAATGATGTAGGTGGAGCCCACATTCTGCACCGACACAGCATCAAATCCATCCGGTGCTGGGGGAAGGAGGGGGAAGAGGATGACATCACATAGCGAGATTGCACACAATCACATCACACATACATGTACATGTATCATAGATTATCTATGCATGTATATAGTCAGTGACACACACATACACACACGCACACACACATATGCACACACACACACATGCCCAACATGCCTGCTTCTCCTGTTGTGATATTCACGTATACGATGTAACTGACTACGCCGCTGGACACAGCCTTATGGACATGTACTTGTAGCCCACTTTTAGGGGGGGGGGGGGGGGGGGGGTACGCTACTAAATTCACATAGTATACTCACCAAAACACCTGCGTCTCAGAAGATGAAAGCATGAAGGGCATACGTAGTTCGATCCCTGCATGCATCATTGTGCCTAATTGATGCGCTCCACTTCTCCAGTGCAAGTGACGTACATCAGATAAGTTAATTTGTGTATATACAATTATAATTGTAATTCAAATTGTCTTGATAGTTACGTCACAGCTATTAAAGTTTATCCGTTAACCCCTACCTACAGACATAACTTTAATAATTGTAACTTTATTCTAAGATGACGCAAGGTATTACGTAATGACTACTTCGTTTATGAAAAATTATGCGCGGTAGAAATTAAATTTTGGTCTTGATTGTGGTTTACGAATGGTTAATGGTATAATCTTATAAAGCACAGATTCACAATCAGTCCGATTTATTGTAAATTATAAACGTGTTTGAAATTCAATTTGAAAAAAAAAAGCAAGATGACCGCCTATGTATGGGCCATTTCTCCATATGTTGTGGAGGTCGCGCGAGTATTGAGCCAATATAAATCAAATACTGACTCATTATTGGAGCAGGATGATATCACCCTTGGTAGACAATACTAATAACAGTATTGGTTCAATGTTTTGGGGCAACATGACCCAAACATGTGTACGCAATATGGATATAACACTGATAAAGTGTTGATCCAGTCATGATAGCAGTCTTGTGTCAAGCATGATATACCAAAAGTATTGACCCAATGCTGTTATCACAATACTGGACCAATAGTATATTACCTTTTAAGGCATCAATATTATTACCTCCTTTTTAGGCATTCAAACTTTTATTGAAACAATACAGATTGCATCACAATAAACTATTCTATTCAGTCCCTTGTTTTCTCTCCTTCTATTGGCACTGTGATCACCATGTCTTCAAAGTAGCATACTCCACCGGAGCAATGGACAGACGCTTTGCATCCACTCAACAGTCTGTGTTCAACCCTGTGTTGGATAGCGGAAGCATTACCACCACATATGTTCACATACCTTGCAGTGTCACTGGTCATTTGGAAAGCTGTATGACAAATCACACCCTGGATATTTGCAAATCAACACCATTATTAATTCAACTCACATCCAAGACTCCACAAACGACAACACCAAGTGCACTGGTGTTTTGATATCCAAAAGAATTAGTCTGTGCGATAAATGCTGTTATCAAGTCAACTCACGTAGCCACACTCATCCAAGTCACAAGACTCCATAAACGACAGCGCACTGGTTTGTTGATATCCAAAAGAGTTAGCCTGTGTGAATTACACAAAATAAATGCTGTTATCAAGTCAACTATACTTCTGGTCCAACGCATCTAACTCAAAGACAACACCTCGTCCTCATGTTACCTGTCTATCTCCCTTTTTCACCAATTCTCCTCCACGGCCACTACCCTACCCAGATGCGCTCTAATAAGAGAGGTACAAGATGAGCGAATTCAAAGAACTTAGCAAGTGAAATACCACTAAAACGAAAAGAGACCGTCATAATCCCTCGCTTACCGATTCACACAGAGAACAGCGCCATATAGTCGCTAACAACAAATCCGTGAAACGGCTCCATGTCCTAGAAGCTTCCAACAACATTCACCGTTTGTAGTTACTGTAGAAGCTTCCGACAACTTTCACTAGAGACCATACGTAACAATGGCAGAGCGATCACTTTACACACTTGGCTGCTGGCAGAGGAACGGCTGGCCGTGCATGCCCGTGCAATCAAACAATAATTATTAAGACAATCCAGATTATTCGAATAATCACGAACAAATACTTTTTTGTTAACTCCCACTTTCTCTCTTTCTATTGGCACTGTACTAACCTGTTCCCCGAAGTGGCATCCTTCACTAAAGCAATTGTGGACGAAGGACACGGCTTTTAACACTTTGCATCCTTCAACTGCCTTGATATTCCGATAGTGCAATGGTGATCGGATTACATGCATGTGCTGGCGCATGGTACCTGGCGCAACGATACTCAAAATCTTGTAACAATACTGTGTCATGATGCGTCCAATATTGATAAGCCAATCTTGTCACACAACACTGTGGTCGACACATTGGTACAACTTCCACCATCAGTATTGACTATGAAGAGGTCTATTTCAATACTGATTCAATTTTTATCGTCAATATTGGTCCAAGGTTTTTTATTTAACAAGGCTGATCCAATACTGATAACTTCTCGCTGTATAATTGATACCACTGACGTTCCAATTGCCGCACGTACAACGTTTCTGAAATTTCGTCACGTCTCGTACCCAGAGCTCAAATAACGCAATTAATTGGAATGCTCGTGTAGTGCTGTTTTGTCAAGGTGGATCGCATATATAGCAGTGAGTTTGTATTAAGTATTGGTATTGAGATGTAATCAAGATGATTGGCTGAGTTCCAGAGGCATAGGAACGCATGTGTATTATGATTGGGGGGGGGGGGGGGGGGGGGGGGGGGGGGGGGGGTTAAGTACACTTGATGTGTTGAAATGGTGGGGAAGTAGTTGCCAAGGCCCCCCGCACTAACCCCCTACCTGGCTCTACGCCAGTGTATACGAAATGGCATGCCTGCCGGTAATTTAAGTAAGACAGAAACGCAGTGGCGGATCCATGGTGGTTCGAAACCCCCCTCACCCGCCCTCTTCGATTCACCTACCCCCCTTTTCGGCTGCAGAGTGTATAGAGTGTATATGACTGCGTAAGAGCGACGGCCTTAAGGGTCCGTTCATAAATTACGGCACGGACCTCCCCCACCCTCCTTTTAATTAAGTCACATCCACCACCCCCCCCCCCCCCTCACGAATAATGATTTCTTTAAGCTTGCATATTTGTCTAGTTTCATGACGTTGTCGCAGGCGTTAATAACTCCCGTATAAATTGACTCCGATACCTAGACTCCCGGTCAATTATGCCTACTCATAATTGACTCCCCAGTCATTGGCACCTAGGCATATATGAATGCCCAGTCATATATGCCTTGGCATATATTACTCCCTCCTGATGAAAATGACTCCTGGTAATTATTGTAGCCCAGGCATAATTAACTTCTTGAGCAGTCATTCGTGCCTAGGCATAAATGACTCTCGGTCAATTATTTTATTCCTTTTTATTCCTTTTTATTCCTCATTGTTCCAGGGCACTGGGGATTGGTTTTAAGCACTTTTGGTTAAAGCAAGCAATTAAATGGTGTCGCATTTTTGATCGATCAAAAGTTATTCCCAGTAGATCTTCCCCAATGCAGCATGGTAATCATAAGCAATGGAAAACAATCCACAATCCTCAATCCTCCCCCCCCCCCCCCCCCCGTCTGCTGTTGAATTGGAATAGCTTTGACAGTTAAAGTGTTACCATTTGCAGCCTCTTTGTAGATATTAGCAATCTGTTCTTGTAGACTGTCATGTAAGTTAGGGGAACATTTACTGTCATACAGCCTGATCTCATCTTGATGATAATTAGTGGCCACCCAGTGATCTCTTTCAGCAACAAATAATATCTGCACAACTAGACATGACAATTTTGATTTGCAGTGTCATACAAGATCACATACAGTGTACATACATTCCTGTATTGCTCCATGACTTTTCATTGCTGAAGAAAAGCCCTTATTTTGGCACAGCAATGTTGATTGTAGGCCTCCTCATTGTGGGAATTGTTTCTTCATTAGATTGTGTGCAGCCTGAATATGCTCATCATTCAACATTTCATTGTTTTCTAAAGCATCTTTGTGCTTGAGAGTGAGGCACATTTCATCAATGTTTTCTAAATATGACATACAAGAATAATTATATCAACATTTAATATCATGATCTTTGGCTGATTTTCTTTCTTGCTTGTTCTAGTTACAATTTTCTTCATTACCTTTTAATAAAACAGTGCACTTTTCATTGTATTGTTGTATTAAAAAGTGTGTATCTACCTATTCAGTGTTCATTGGATTAGGAGTGAATGTTTTAAGGCGAGAAACATTTACAGTAGTTTTCAACACTTTTCCAGTAGAATTTTCCAATCGACAGTCTCCTTTATCTAATACTTCATACACTTTATAAGTCCCCAGCCATCTTTGCTTCAGCTTATCTCCTTTCTTAGAGTCTCGATGGTTGTCTCTAAGAAGTACTACATCCCCTGGACCAAATTCCTACACATTTAATGCATGGTATTGAATTATATATTACAGGTTAGTATGCAGTACATGTACATACCTTCATATTGCAATGTTTTTTGACATATTAAAATTTGTCCTTTTCCTGTGCCTTCTTAATATTATTTCCACTTTTTCAACCTTGATCTTATGCATTTCATTTGCATAAAAACTGACATTCTGGTGACTTTTTCCGTGATGGCTAATTCTGCTGTGTGTGCTGCCCTTGTCACCAGAGCTGCTATTGTGACTAGAATTACCATCACCATCATCATACTCATCACATCCATCACCTCATATTGCATCACCATCTCTATTATCCTCACCATCACTCTTTCTATCACCATCGACACAATCATGGTCATCATACTCATCATAGCCATCATCACCTTTATCATGAACTGCAGCCCCAACATGATTTTTAGTCACCTCAGCATTACAGCTTTTGCCATCTGCAGCATCACACCCATCATCTCTTGTGGTGTCACCATCACTATTATCCTCACCATCACTCTTTTTATCACAATCACCATAAACATAATCACTTCCATAATCATTTTGAGGTTTATTGGTATTATCTTCACTCATGGCACTATTGTCAATGACTTCTGCTTTTAACGCATACTCCATATCAATAGGTAACTTTGGTTTTCTACCATATATGTATAGGATTAGAGTGATGTAAAAGACTATATACAACTGACAGTACATGACTTCAAAGGGTGTAAGTATTGTGGCTTTTTGTACACTGGTTCGATACGCAAATAGGATAGCTGACAGGTGCTCATCCCAGTCATTTTGATTGCTATTGACAAGTTTAACTATATCATGGGTGAAGCCTATTATTGCGGTACCATGTAGCAGGAAAACATAGTTTGTAAACAACTTACGTTAATATGAACAGGAAATGTTTCCTCTGATCAATGTGTTGATGACTACAAAAGTCTTAATGGTTTAGGTAAACAAAGTGGCTTTAGTATAGCACTTGCAGCGCAATATTGCTCTCTTGCCCGTTAAAGAGTTAATAAGTGATGCTTGCAGCGTCTGATTGAATTGTTATACCATTTGTTTGCGGGTGATATGCAGAAGAAACTTAGTGTTTGGTTCCTGTACATTGATAGAGTTCTTGTTGGACTGCTGCATTAACAAATTCTCTCCCCTGATCTGATATTATGACCTCACAACATCCTAGCCTATAGAAAATGATGAATTCTTAAAAGTCATGCTAAATGAAATATACTTATCTGCAGAAACCCTCATTCAAAAACAGTGCTACTCCGTGAGCAGTCTTATCTTTTAGTGGTGCAGCTTCTGGCCACTTGCTAAAGTAATCAACCAATGTCACCACATACGTTTTTCCATTGACAGTTGTGGGCAGTGGACCTACATGTATGAGGTAATAAATGAATGCAAAATTTCCCTATTGTACAAAATTAGCTAACATGCTGCTATGCATAATTCCATTAGAATAAAGACCAACCGGATGCCACACATTTGGAACAGGAACTATTGGATGGAGTTTGCTGTTAGATTTAGGAAATTTTGCATTCAGTTTTTGACACTGCTCACAGTGCTGAACAAATTTTTCTGATCTCTTTGTTAATATTTCGCCAATAAAAACGACTTGAAACCTTCTCAATTGTTTTATCTCTGCCCAGATGACACCCTACAGCCCAATCCATGGGACACTGACAAGTTATAAAGTTTATACGAACATACCTTCTATTCCCGAATGGCATGACTCAAGTATCTGCCTTTTTTCATTGTCTGATCACACGGGTAAATCGAATTTTATGGCACAAAGGGCAAAAGCACTTGTCCTGGAGAAAGGCATACCATCTACTCCCAATCCTAAAGCGAGTCTCTTTCCACAAGAATCATAGACAGAGTGACCTCATTTTATAAGAGCGAGGACATAAGCAGAGTAATGCTAGGGAAGGAGTGTATTTATGTTACAGATGATGAACAGCATTTTTCAGAGCTGAACTACTTGGTCCTCTGCAACTTTAAGGAGATGTTTCAGAAGTTGAATGAAGTATTTCCTGATACTAAGATTGGCTTCTCCATATTTGCATCCTTAAAACCCAAGGAGTGTGTACTTGCAGGTGCAAGTGGTACCCACAGTGTCTGTGTATGCGCATTCACCAAATCATGATTTCAGGTGCCATACTGGGAAGTCTCACTTCAGAGTGGAATCATCCTATCACAGGATGACAAGAGCGCATCGCACAAATGCTTGCAATTCCTACAGCTCCAGCTTGCATCCTAGGATCATGTCCAGCTTGTGCTTCTCTGGAAAATTTCAAAGAACAGCTGGTCCAGGTTTTTGCTGATCACATGATTGATACTGCAGTGGACCTCAACAGATCGATCCAATTCAGTAACATATACATAAAAATGTCTGAAGAGTTCATTGACATGTTTTTGTGAAAAAAATGGACATTTGACTTCATTGCGAAGCAGCGATCCGTGTGTCTCACTCAGAAGAAGACACTGGTAAAAGATGAGTACCTTTTTTCCCTGGAGAACTACTCATTTGTACTGTAAGATGCTGTCCATGGGTTCCACTCGAACAATGCACAAGTCACTACAACCATTTGTTTGCTACTACAAAAGTGGGGTGTTGTCAAGCACATTGGTTTTCTCATCGTCTCTGACTGTTTAAATCATGATATAGTTGCTGTTCATTTATATCAGCAACATCAACTTTCATTTCTCAGTATTCAGTTTGGACATGCATCTTCCAGCAAGAATGATTTGTTTTTTTTTTTCAGATGGAGCATCATTGCAATACAAAAACGTTAAGAATTGTGCCAATTTGTGCCACCATGAGGTTCATTATGGAACAAAAGCTGAATGGCACTTCTTGCCACATCCCATGGCAAAGGACCGTGTAATGGTGTTGGGGGTACTATAAAAAGAGCTGTAGCTCATGCAAATCTGCAAAGACCTTACAGTGATCAAATAATGACACCAAGGTAATTAATTGTTTGAGTATGCAACGGAGGCAATAGTTGGTGTGCATTTTTACTACTGTACAATTGAAGAGTATGAAGAAGTGAGCAGAAAATTAGAAGCAGTTTAGTGTCGCAGGGACCATTCCGGGTACTTGCAAGCATTTAAAGCCAATAAACGTAGAAGTTAAACGTAATCAAACTGTTTTGAGGCTAGAAAGTAAGCTTATAACCTGATCTAAAAGTGTTAGTGTTTGAAAGTATCACTGGATTGGTAACTTTACTGTACGACAATAAGTGGTACCTGGCTGTCACTTTACAAACATTCCCAAGCACAAAAGAGATGAAAGTCAGTTGTCTCCAACCTGCTGGTCCTGTAGCATCATTTGCGTACTCCAGGACACCAGATATTTTGACCATTCCAGCTACTGGCAATTTAACTCTTGTTGACCTTTGTTACCAATACTACTGGCAGATGTTATAGGCTTAGACACTGAACTTAAAAACGTTTTCCTGCGAAACAATGGACAACTATGATAGCAACCAGTTTGTGATAATAATTTGTGTTTGATACACAAGTCAGCTCTACTCTTGAGTGATGTTGCGCTGTAAGGTATTAAGCTGTTAAATGCATCCAAATAATGTGCATCTGTCTCCAAATATTTCCCATAAACATTTCATTTTATTGTTATAATGTACATGTATGATATTTGGTTCACTATGCATTCAGATTGATTGAGAGAAACATCAGTGTTGTGAGGTGTAGATGTAGATGAGTTTAGTGTGTACTTGCTCAAAGTTCCTAAGAATGCAGTGTGCAGATTTTTCTTTTTGTGTTTTTCTTTCAGAACTGGGAAATGTGCAGCTTTCAAATGTCCCCTCAAGTACCAATGAGAGGTGGTCGAGCAAATTTGGTTAATGTATCTGGTTGGTATGGTAGTGGTGGAGGTTTAGTGGAAATAGATGGCAGGGTTATGTGGGGAGGAATAGAAGGAGTGTATGAGTTGGATGAATGTAATTTTAAATGGAATAAAGTGGCTGATGGTGTTTCTTATGGGGCTAGATTAGTTGTATGTGATGGAAAGTTAGTATCTGTTGGAGATATGTGGAATGGTACGATAGTGAAGCAGTTGAATACAGAAGGGAAGTGGGTCAACATGCCAAATATGTTGAAAGGGAGTAGGCAGTCGTGTGCAGTTGGCGTTGGTCAAGGAGTGCTAATTGTATTGGGAGGCTATGGTGATTACTCCAAGCTGTTGAATGATGTTCAGGTGTTTGAGGTTAAGGCGCAGGCATGGAGGTATGGACCACCACTACCTGCACCTTGTCACTCCATGTCAGCAGCAGTTCATGGTGACCATATATTTGTATCAGGAGGTTGTGGGATGGAGAGAGCTGTGTGGTGTGCCAACATCAATAACCTGGTAAACTACTAATCATAGTTAATTAGCATGTATTTTCTCATTACATGGTACTTGTACATGTACTAGCACATTTCTTTGAGGCATGCTTGTTAGAGTTTCCACTCACTAGAGCTAATGACAAACATGAATACTAGGAGTACACTTGCGACACTCATACACTGTAGCTAAAGCAATGAATTGTGATAAGAGTGCACAAGTCACTGATGTCACTACATACTCCCTCTCATCATTTACTTGAGGGCATTGCCAACAAAACAGAGCGAAACCTTTCCACTTTTGAATTTTTGTTTGGATTGGTTACATGTGACAGGATTGGACACTATGTGTATACAAGGCTGATTATCTTCTAATATCGTCACCTTCAACCCAATTTCTTCTAACGGTTGTTGCAGATACACAGCTTCCTTGACTGTTTCATATAAAGCCATGTATTCAGCTTCAGCAGTACTTAAGGCAACAACAGATTGTAATTTGCTTTTCCATGACATTGCTGCTCCATTAAGTATAATGATACATTTGTTATTAATCCAAAGTGTATTGAACATTATGAATCTAGTGGCATCGTTTGTGTAAGAATAAATGCTTCCTTTGGCAGCCATTTAAACATTACACATGTAGCCAGTCTTAACACACCTGAGTAGCTGTGGTCATTCACTACTGCGCTTAACGAAACTCTGGGCCCATTAACTGTTAGCACGTTTCAACTCACTAGAGCTAATGAATCACTAGGAGTACACTTACAACACGCACAGTTAAATCAATCAATTCTAATAAGAGGGCACAAGTCACTGAAGTCACTTAACAATGCTGTACATCTCAGAAGTTGGATAAAGTGGTAATTACAGCTGTATAAATGTATATGTATTTTTGGTGGTTTCATTGGTTTCCCCTGAAGGATTTGTGCATCACTTTTCAGGCGAATGAATAATACAGTACTTTGTATCATCCACATCACAGACACTAGCACAATATTATAGCACATCAATTTCACACACTCACACACAAAACATAAGCATACATATATGTACATGTGTATTGCACAATAATCAACTCATTGGAGATGATTCGTTTTGATGAATTTACTCAAGTTCATATATACATATAGAGTTATGTATTACATCATAGATCCAGTAACAATTCTGAACAACAATACTTACATGTATGGTCGGCCCTGACTAAATTTGGTCAGCCATTATTTCAATCCCTTAAAACACGCACAACTGTTCAACAGCAATTTTTTTTGTCCCTGATAGTGTACATTCATTACGGTACAGTAAGAGCTTAACAGTCAGTGTAGTCAGCTAGCTACCAACCTTTTTTATTTCAATGCTTTATTTCACAGCTGCCAGCAGATACAAATTATGATGTATTAACACGGCTAGTGTCAGTGATAATGATAACATGTGAATATAATTACAGTTAATAATCTGTAGTGCTTGAAAAAGGAAAACCTGCTCACTAGTTGGTTGAACTAATAGGCAGCACAAAGAAGAATGTGCACTGAAAAAGTGCAGAATTGCCCTGAAAATGTCTTGCCTGTTAATTTCACCTCTGTCAGTATCTCTGATCAGAGATACTGACAGAGGTGAAATAACGGGTGGACAATTTCAGAGCAATTTGCATGAGCAGATTAGAGTAGGTGTTAGATCACCTGATATACATTTGTATGTATTAAACACAGTTAATACGTGCAGATAGGTGTAAAATGCCGCCCCTATTATTAAATTGCCGCCCCCCTTCACACTACGACGTACACATAAACACTACGGGTGTCACTGTGTTTCCACATAGCGGTGATGTAATCCACTCGCGGAATCGTGTGTCTAGGTACGGGACTACTGGTTATAATAGTTATTGTTAAAGTCCCGACAAATTAATTGGCAATTGATTGTTCATCACACGATGTCATCAAAGCGATCCAAAGGTTCAGGAGCATCGTTTCGTAAAGCAAAACGCTTAAAGAATCTAGCTGCCGACAGTGAGATATGTAATCTTTTTTCATTTCGCGAGGCGCTTAAACTTTATTGTCTGATTGTTGCCCTAGTGTTTCACTACCACAGTAGCACTAAAGCATGTGTGTGCATTGTCTGCATCAACTGATCAAGTTAATCATTATTGTATTAATTACTGTCGATCATACTTCATAAAATCATGCGTGTACGGTGTATTTAAAAAATAATTATGTTATGTATAGCGTGCATGGATGCGTGAAAGGTTAATTTATGGCGAGCCCCAGAGTTCCAGACCCAGTGTGACGTGGAAGCTAGGGGGACCGTGGGGGGGAGGAGGAGAAAAGCGCGCTCCAAAATATGCCGCCCCTCCAATATAACCGCCCCCCCCCCCCCCCCCCATTGCAATATTCCTGTATCCGCCACTGGTAAGTACATGTATCTGTGTTAGCTTGAACAAACGTACATGGAGCCAAAATAACCTTCTTGTGCATATGTCGGGCATAATATTATCCTCGGTTACACATTGTTTTTGTTTTGTGGTTTAAGTTTCAGTGTATATATATGTATCCTCTTCTGAGTACATATATATCTGTGAAATCTATGACATAAACAAGTTGCCTGTTGTCACCCTGCTGCATTCCTTATCATCATTGTCAACATATTTGCACGCACATACATATTTACTAGATTAACGGTGGTATACAATCGCAGTGTGTCTGGAGTAAACTACCTGATGTGCCCTATGATCATTCTTCAATATGCACACTTGATGGAATTTCTTTTTGTCATTGGAGGAACAGATGGTACATGTACATCAAAGAGGACCTCTGCAATCTTCGCTTTCCACCATATTCACCGAAACTGGGAACATGTTGCTACTATGCCATTGGAGTGTTCCTTTGTAGAAGCAGTATCAATTTTTGAAAGGAATATGTTTTTGGTTGATGGATGCAGTACAAATGCCATGACAGTCACTGTGAATGGTAAGGTAGTTCTGTAATGTAATTGTGCTAACCATGTCGAGTATTTACAGGTCTGGATAAGCAATTCCCGAAGATGCCAACCACAGCTGAAAGGTAGTACATTGATCAAGGAGCTTGTGCAATTATGGTATAAAAGAAATTGGGCTGGGGCCATTAAAAGGTCTGTTCATTAGTGGATATGTATTATAAAGCAGTTTTACAGCTTAGTGATCAGTCTCAATCAAAACCAATGAGCTTTTCTGCCATGGACTACAAGATGTGTCCAGCATAAAGTGTGCAAATTGAGCAAAATTAAATTATGATGCACCTACTTTAACAGAAATCGTATTGTAACCACACTAGTAACTTTGCGATAGTTTCATTACTGTACAGATGTATAGAAATCTTAGTATTATTACACCAGCACTGTCAGCATTGTACTAAACATTAGGAAAGAATGACTTACTATTGTGGGTGACAGAGAAAACTTGCCATTGGGTGTAAGTAGTTTGTATTGTTTTATGTAGCTCACTTTGAAAATGAACTTATAATTAGATTTACATACATTTATGATCACTAATCATATGTGTGAACTTCACATTGATAATGATGCAGAAGCAATGTAGTTTTTAGACAATTGAACTGAGTGTCTGGCTTTTCACTTATATCACAATCTTCAATTACAGCTATTATTAAATGTCTGTATAATTATATATTGTGGTGATAACAATATATTAAGAAGAATTTTAAACTCTTTCGTGGGCAGAGCCAATTATAATGGTACGCATGTTGTGCAAAAACAAGTGTTGTGCATTGTAGGAAAATGTAGTTAGCAAACAACTTACACTCTATGACCAGGAAACAACTTATCAATATGCTGTTGACTGCAGAGTGTTAACTGTTTAGGTAAGCAGAGTGGCTTTAGTATAGCACCTGCGGCGCAATATTGCTCTTTTGCCTGTGAAAGAGTTAATGATTTGATTTGTTCACACAACATTGTTGACAATTGTTGCATGAAAAAGGCGCCTATACAAAGGAGAAAACTTAGGAACATGTAACAAAGCAAGCAATCATGATGCAGAAAACAGGATTAGATCCCTATTGTACACAGAAATATGATTTGTGTGTGTGAGTGCACGCAGTAAACAATTCATGAATAATGGAAAAGAATTTAATAAGTTATCTGATTCACTTGAACATTTAGATGAGTGAGCTAACTGAAAAAGTTGATTGTACATACAGTTTATATAAAATATTAGTCTTGAATTTAACATTAGTAACCATTATTCCAATTCATTTCATTTCCTCAATGTCACCAACGATAAATGCATAATGGTGTAATGTACAAGGCAAACTCATTACATATTTTCTATACTAAGGAGCTGATAACACTTCAGGAGGAGGTTTTTGGATGAAAAAGTTTGAGTTTCTTCTGTCTACAAACAGTGCAAATTTAATCATAAGGACCTGGCTTTAGTAGTACATCGAGCCAACTTTAAACAAGCACAAATTGCTTAGGTACAGTCAAATGTATGCCAAATCATTGTTATGAAGACTCTTACAACGTGGTCTGGAATCAAACCTTGCATTACAAATCCACCATCCTCATGCACCTCCTTCGATTTTATCTCTTAGCTAAGAAACAAAGGCTTTTATCACGTATTCCAAGTTTTACTATAACTCCATAGTTCTAGAGAGGTTTTCTTTTGTTCAGTAATGGCTTATACACTTATGTTGGTGTATAGGCTTCTATGTGCATGTTTGTGATGCAATACATTGTTTATCAACTGATACACAGAAATTGTTTGTTATGATGTAACTGTTATGTTACAATGAAATTGGAAGGGTTGTTTTTCTAAAGTCTAAAATTCGCTCGTGCAGTTGTTAATGGTCTCTGCAAATTTGATAATACCAATGCTTTACTGACAGCTTCAATATTACCAGGATGGTTACTGTAACTGAAGATCATATGCACCTCATCATTGAATATCATTTCTGCCTTGATGTGATGGTAATTATGATTTTAGTTAGGCTCACTCTACATTGCTCACCTGAAAGATAATGCACTGCCTCATTGCCCGATGTGTAAATAGGCAAGTTTCGATTGTTTTATAATATAGGCATAGAATGGTATCAAAGCATTACGAATTCATGAGCAACAAGGATGGGTCACTGAATTATTGCCATTTCCAATCTGTATGTAAAATCTCAGTCCATGCTGATGCTTGAAACATTTAGTATTCCATCAATCATACAAAATTATTAGCATTAAACATAATTAGGCATTTCTACAGCGATTTCTGTATATCGCTACAAAAACAGCCATTTAATCAAGTACATGTAGAACCAACACTATTGATTGTTATGGTGATGTAACAAAACCATCAAAGACCTTTGGATGTGTCAATGAGTCAGGAGTTCATGTGTTAAGTAGTCAGGAGACCAGTGTTCTAGAATGTTCTTCTAATCTGTGTATATGAACGCTTTATGTGTGTAATAGCGCATTCTAATACGATTAGTACTCGGTGATTACGTTATTACAATGGCATAGTCGGCAGGATGACTCGTCCGCTCGTTACACCAATAGGATTGCAGTTGCTGAAAGTCAGTCTAATGGGACGTGCGCTAGCTGTCTTTCAAAGGCACCCACAGTAACCCAAGGCAGCAGTAAGACCTTCGACGGCATGAGCTGGCTAGCTAAGGGTACGAACAGAAGGCTCAACTGAGATTGTGATTTCCAACGTACATGTAGTACATGATACATTTACCTTGTGTGCCACTTTGAAGGGGTCGAGGTGAACTTTTAATCATCACAGGAGTGGTAGTGTCTCTTTTACACAGTAGTGTGTGGTGTCAATTATCATTTATACCTCTGGAGGCATGGACAGGACCGTGTCTTGTTGAGGTGTGCTTGGCTCTGCCGGAGTAGTACTCAATATTGTGAGTATATCAATACCTTTGCACGTCGTCGTCATAGAGAATGTAATAATGGTCGGTATCCTTGGCATCAATTTCCTCCAATGAAATCAGTGTGCGATAGACCTTCCTGCAAGCAGGTTGAAGCTAGCCGATGGTGCAACAGTGCCTTTGCGACATATAGCGCAAGTCACACACGACGTCCGACTTGTCATCACCATCAATGTCCCACCTAGAAGTGAGCTTCTTGAAGGATGGGCTTTGGGACCGCACTGTTTCATATTTGCTACAAGGGCAGTACATGTACTGAAAGTCTCCAGCTGTAATCCAATTCGCTTGCTCAATACCCAGCGACCAGACCATTACTCTACATGAAGGAACCAGGTTTGGCGAGCTACATGAAGTCTAAGAACTTGGGATTGGTGCTGTTACCTCTGCAATACAAACTGAACCTGGAATCCTGATCTCCACAGAAAAGCATGCAATCTTACAGGGTCTAGCAGGATCTACGGTTACCACATCCAGTGAAGTCAAGGACAGTATTTAGCTCTCCCGCTGTGGTTTGCAGATATCTTTGTCAGCCCGGGGGATAAGTTGGGACGTACTGCAAAGCTCCAGCACACAATCAACACAGGAACATTAGCACCAATTCGTCAAAGTTGCAGAAGGGTCCCTCCTGTGTAGAGGGATGTGGTCAGAGGGCTCCTGAAGGAGATGTTGAAAAATGAACCCTCATGCAGCAGGTGGCTTCTCCTATAGTTCTGGTCAAGAAGAAAGATGGAAGACAGCGGTTCTCTGTGGACTAGCGCAGACTCAATGAATTCACACACAAATATCCTTATCTTCTTTCTCGCATTGATGACACCTTGGAAACCCTCTCACATTTCCAACTGTTCTCCACCCTGGATTTGTCCAGTGGCTATTGGCAGGTCAAACTCGCTCTGGAGGCTCAGGAGATAATTGCCCTCTGCCCTACTGAGGGTCTCTATGAGTTCAAAGTAATGTCATTTGGTCTCTGCAATGCCTTGGCCACTTTTCAGCTGCTTATGGATGTGGTCTTAAGTGGGCTCCAATGGACTGCTGCTTGGTTTACCTTGATGACATCATAGTCATGGGACTGGAAAGCTGGGCCAATATGGAAGGGAATGTGTTGTTGAATACGGAAGCCGGCTACTGTCTAATGCAGAGCGCAATTATTGTGCAACAAGGAAAAAGCTCCTGGCAATGGTTACGTTTATCAGGTATTTCCAGCATATTTTCCTAGACACAGGTTCCAGCTGCGCACTGATCATGGTCCCCTGAAGGGGCTGTACCGAGTAAAGGACCCAGAAAGACAAATTGCACGGTGGATAGAAAAGCTCCAGGAATTTGTCTTTGAGGTTGTCCACTGAAGAGGGTTACAATATAACAATGCTGATGCCCTCTCCAGGCTCCCGTGCACCCAGTGTGGAATATTGGTAGTAAAACCACACCTTTACCATACTAGCAATGCAGCTGTCTGAATTAGAGTTGGCAGAGGTGTCACAAAAGCAATTGGAAAATCGAGAGTGGAAACTACACATTGATGCAAGGAAGTACATGTATGACACCTACCCTCCAAAGTGCAAGCAGGAAGGGAACAGTACTGAAATGAGAAGACTGTGGCAGCTCTGATACCAGTTAATAGTACACGAAGGACTACTAAACTGCAAGTTTTTGGACTGCACGTATTCATCAGCAGAAGTGCGTGGCAGGGTATGTGGAGGTCTCCTTGGTGAAGACAAGACATTTCAGAAGCTGAAGCTATGATACTACTGGCCTGGATACTGGAACTCTATAACAGAATGCTACAGGACGTGTGTACCCTGCTCAAACCGCAAATCCCAAGTGCCAAAGAACAGAGCGCCACTCCAATATGTCCCTGTAGGTTTACCCATGCAATGGTTGCTGTAGACATTCTTGGACCTCTCCCTAAGACTGCAGCAGGAAATAAATACATTGTGGTAGCTGTGACTATTTTACAAAGTGGACTGACACTTATGATAGCAGGAAAACCCCTAGATGAAATGTTCTGTTGTTTTTCCTGGCCAGAGACTGCTCTCTGACCAGGGAAGGCAGTTTGAGTCAGATGTCATTGAACAGCTGTGCCATCTTCTCAATGTGGAAAGACCAAGACCACCCTTTACCATACCCAACTCCAATCAGATGGTTTTGTAGAAAGATTCAACAGGACCCTCATGAATATGCTCACTGCCTACTCAGAACAAGACTCAACTAATTGGGATAGGTGTCTTAGTAAGATCTGACGCCTACAACAGCAGTGTTCAGAGTTCTACAGGATACTCTCCATTCTATCTCATGTATGGAAGGAAAGCTCGCTTACCCATTGACATCATTCATGACCCACCTGTTCCAGCAGTACCAGTAGAAAAGGTGTATATAGCAAAGCAACAGAAGATGTTCATCAAGACATTTGAGGCTGTGAGACAAAGTATCTCTCTCATCCAAACAGGATCACCAAAAGCTTTTTACAATTGCAGAGTACATGGTGATTCCTTTGTTGCTGGAGATCTGGTTTGGTTGTTCAATCCCGCCATAGTAAAAGGAAAATCTAGGAAGCTTTTCAAACCCTGGAAGGGACCCTACCGATTCCATTCCAGACTCAGAGGTGACCTACCGGATCCAGCACACAGGCAACAATAAATCGATAGTGGTCCACGTTGACAGGTTAAAGCGCTGCCCTGACAATACCCGCTTGCCATATATGTCTGACCTAAAGTCAAGACCCCCTGAAGAGCCTCCCACACATGCCCCTGCAATGGACTCCATCACCCACTCCACTATACAAGGGTGTAGACAGGGGGGGGGGGGGGGGGGGGGGGGGGGGGGGCAAGAGGGGCAATACCCCCCCCCCCCAGTTTTATCCTATTGGTATGAATTATTGTATGAATATCTTTATGATTGTATGAATGCTTCAATCTGTTCGTGGCAATTCAGCATGAGATACACAAGGTGACAGCTATACAAACGTTCAAAACATATACTTCCTACTAGCGTTGTGAGACACTAATTCGAATACTATATCAGGTAATGTAAGTTGATCTGTTCTATCCTTGTGCACGTGAAGTAACATGCACCAATTAATCCTTTGCTGAACAGCAGTAGCATGGAGCCAAGTTTTCAATCGACGCAGTGCGCTAAAACACCTTTCGCTTGTTGCGTTAGTTGCAGGCATGACAAGAATACATTTCACAAGTTTTATTACTTCACAGAAGTATCCTTGCTGCTCAAGTGTCAAAGACTTTAGGTAATCCACGATTGACTGCACATTTGTGAGGTGGTCGCCGTTAACAGCGGATTGAAGCAGGAGTAGCTGGGTTTCTAGAATGCCTCAACTCTTGAAGTCATATCAATACGCGCTAATGATCTCAGAAGGTGTGCTTCTATCCATTGCCGATTGCGAAATTAACAAGGTTTCTAGCTTTTGTAACATGAGGAACCTCACTGATCGAATCGGTCTTTACACTTTTACCTATTTCCCATAGTCTGGAAACCTTTCTATGTCTGGTAAGGACAGGAGAAGATATGGCTCCATCAAGATGTGACCATCATACGTCAACAAGCTGTGGTTCGTCACTTTATATTGACTGCAGAGCACTCACAGAGTTACTTGTACCAGTTTTTGGCCTTCACAGGCAGACATGTGCTTGGCTTGCAGCAATCGTGACAAATTGTCAATCATGTTAAGAATTTTTCTTCCCAGTTCTAGCACAAAAAATATTCAAATTTTTCCATTCGAGCAGCAACTCCCATGATTCTAGCTCTGGCCTCATCGTCCATTGTAGCTTCTCGGGCAGCATCCCAACATAACACTAGAGCTCTGTAGTTCTTAATTACGGTCCAACATGTTGGGCTTAACAAACGAATTCCAGGAACAGCATCACCTGAGATTTCAGCCTTAATATGCTTGAAAATTGCATCACGGTTAGGTGAATTTTTAACGAGTTTAGTGATTTCATGAACAATTTATAGACATTGCTCCATGACTTTGATATTTTTACAGTATCTTGTACTGCTAAGTTTAAGGCATGGCCATAACAATGAGTGTAGAGTGCTCTAGATTCAAGAGCATTTATTCTTGTGGCAACACCCGTTCGTATTCTGGACATGTTGCTCGCCTTGTCATAGCATTGGCCACGACAATTGATAAAAATTAAGTTCATACGTAACAGCACATCTTCCACTACACTCACAATCATTCCAGCATTAGTACGTTCAAGATTATATAATCCTATGAACTCTTCGTGAACTTCCAAGTTTGCATCAACATAGTACAAGCAGGAAACCATCTGTTCAGCATTAGAGACATCTGTAGTTTCATCAATCATAATGGTAAACCATTTCCCTGCTAGCTCACTTGATATGTCTCACAAAATCAACAATGCCATAATACGAAGAATTTGATTTTGCACATCTGGACTGGTATATTTGCATTGGCTCTTTGTCAACCATTTTTGAGACCTTCATCATCTTCAGCATGCACTTTTAAAAGTTGAAGGAAATTGGAATCAATTTCCCCGTTTTCATCTGAAATACCTCCTGACTTGTAGTGGCCACGCAATGGTAGCCCCTGTCTTCCAAGGTAGTGAACTGTGCTTATTATAGTTGATAGCATGTTTCCGTTCTCAGCTTTCTCTTCTACTTCCTTCTTGATTATGCAACCATTGGTACTTTCTGTACCAAGATGAACAAAAGGAATGTGTTTGCTTGCCGTAAGTGCGTTTAGGGAATAGGGCCAAACTCTGTTGGTGAGCACTTTGCGGAAGTAATGATTGTGCAGCCTCCAAAGGTGTGACTGAACATTGCAAGGGCGTTGACAAATCTATCAATGAAGTTGTATTAGTACGTGAGTTAGCGGCACTACTGCAATCGTTTGCCTGCCTAATTGCATCCTCGGGTTCAACTGATTGCAGAACACTACATGTATCAGTTGGCGGCCGCTTGCTAGTGTTGGGCGCATTGCAACCTACAGACAATGAACTCTCACTCTCGGCCTCAAGCGGTGTTTTATTGAACTTGGAAAGACATGATAGCAGGGACATTTTATTATGTGTGTACACGTGACATAACCATGAAAACTAATTTGTGTGTTTAGCCCCCCCCCTCCACTCATAGATAGCTGTTGCTATACAGCTCATATATGACGACTGTGATTATGTACCTCCTGTGGCTGAAGAGCAGACCCCCGAGGACAATGTTCTGCAATACCCAGCCAGAGACAGACGACCCCCTGATTGTTATAGCTAATTTCTTTGAGGAAGGGGGCATATGTAACATAACCTTGGAAGACCTTTGGATGTGTCAATGAGTCAGAAGTTCATGTGTTCTGGAAACCTGTGCTTTAGAATGTTCTTCTAATTTGTATATGAACGCTCTCTGTATGTACTAGCGCATTCTAATATGATTAGTACTCGGTGGGTACGTTATTACAGTGAGAAGAGTTTGTTACCATTGCTAGCGTGCTGAACTGACTGCGACAAAAGACTCAAAAGGGTTTTTAATTAGATCTAAGGATTTCCAGTTCTAAACAGTATCTAGGCTGGTTTCGTGAGTGGTCACATGTTGAACAAGACCTTTAGCATTTTGTGCAGCTCTGATCTGTCTTCACATGCCATCACAGCAGTGGTGATTCATATATACATGTAATATCTTGTATTTGATCTTACGGTAATTGCCACTACCAGAAAAAGCGTCAATTTCTGTGATGATTTCCACACGGGATGGTGCTATGGACCAATCATCATGTAAACATGTTTGACACTTAAATGAAATATGAAACTTTCAGTCAAATAACTACATCTTTAGACTCTCCTGCCTTCCAGCACTCATGTAAAATGCGCAAAGTGTGCACAGTCAGATTTGACTTCTAGCATAAGAGGCATTTTACATGAGTGCTGGAAGGGAGGAGAGTCTAAAGATGTAGTTATCTGCTGATGGTGTGTGTACCCAGCTAGATTATGCGCAGCAGGGAAAGCAATTAGTGTAAGTGAGATTTTACTTTCAGTGTAGATCAGAGGAGTGTACCAGACAATTGGCACGAAGACTGCCCATGGTAAATGTGGAAGTTTTCAATGGGGTGATGCACATATACTAACCTCAAGGCAGAAGAAAACCATGGTAACAGGTTTAAGCCTTCTGGATTTGAGAAGAACCGGTCCAAGTGAGAGAGAGACACAAGAATCACAACAATGCAAAACACTAACAAGCCTGAGCTCATAAAGCAATTTCACAACACTAGCACACTGATGCTGTGCATTACTGTGACATTGATCATAACACTTGTGCTCATGTGTGAAAGGCTGTACCAGTAAAGTCAATTCATCATGTCACAGTGCACTGTAGACTAACAGTATAATGACATAGCTGCAGTATCTCATATCACAACAATGGTACTGTAATATTTAGGTCTGGTGTGGGTGGAGGCTTCAGCAATCTAAATGAATCGTATAGCTTGTTTTAATGCTTCCTTACAAGTAATGAGTGTAACATTTAAACAGTTTGTTAAAATTTATGAAGGCCCGGGAAACAAGTAATTATTTCAGGAAAGGTCAAACCATTTCATTGCAGACCAATGCTGGAAGCTACACTAGGAATAGAGTCAAACGAGCGTAGAAAGCTGGGTTACTAGGCACAAAAAGTTGCGTCAGTTAACTCTCAGGGGCGGCGGAAGACCTTTAATAGTGCGAGTGAATTGTCATGTTATTGTTCCATTTTCTCTATGCACTGAAAAATTATGTCAATTAGCCCCTTCATATTCAACTGCCAAGTGGCAAATTTTCCAAGAGTGAGTTAAACAAAAATACCCAGAAACATAGCTACTAGTGACCCTGAGCAAGAATTTATTTCTAATGCCTTTAACACCTATTCTGTGCAAATTGAATGATACATGTATGTCAGAAAATTCATAAGACTTACGTTTAGGTGATGCAATCATTTTTTAAGCATCGTCTTGACGTGTGCCACATTGTCTTGTAATGGCATAAATTTCCATCTATCAAATACATGTTCTCTACTAGCTAACAGCTGTTGGCAATGGACAAGCATTGTTATTTTATTTTCCATGTTGATTGTATGCATTGTTGGACAGTGATAAAACACTGTTGCAACTTTACATTCTATCTTAGTACATTCGATAATTATGTTAGATTAGCACTGTAACTTGAAAGGAAAAAGGAACGCATATCCACATGCAGGTTTTGAAGTTTAGTTTGGCAGAGTTTCACCTTTTTGAACTTGTTTCCATTGTACAGTGGCAATTGCGATCATATCTGTGTTTTTCAAGCTCAATTTCCTTCTACTGTGATTTTCATTTCAATGATTACAATAATGCCAATCACGATTTAGGGAAACAGCCGTTGTTGTCAAATTCACATATCACTTTGATGCATAGTGCATGGGGTTGTGAATTTGTAAAGCTCAATTTAGCATTAAGGCAATGCGTATGCGTATTGTTCGATATATCTGCTGTTAGTTTTTAGCACTGTAACAGTTTTTGTATGGCGCGTCTAAACAAAGTTGTTGCCTTAACCCTCATGAGTGTGCAGAATACACCATAGGTAGGAATTTCTGATCTACATGTATATGAGCTGTTTCTTCTAAAACGAACGATCTTGGAATATTTTCAATTGGTGTCAATACAATATGAAAATTAGAATGTACATTTGCAATGCACATAGCTTATTTCCCTAGAGGACATGAAACAAGATGCATCAAAAACAATTTTTTGAATTCAGGGTCATTTCTGGTGCAGTACCAGTAACGTGATATAGTTAATGTGTATGCTATCTGGGATGCTGATGAGTAAATTTGATTTATATATCACTTGCACTTATCTAGACTTCTGTATGAGGAGGCGATGACTAGGGGGTATGTTGAAATTTCGGTAACTCGCTGTTTAATCCTTGGAGCAGCTGGTGTTGGGAAGACTCACCTTAAACACCTTCTATTGAAGAAGGACCCACCTGGTCTACAAGTCAGTACTGGATTAGCTGACAACCCTATTCGATCCATCTCCTTCTCATGGGCTAGTGTGGATGGGCCAGAGGATGACGATTGGTTTGTTGTGGAAGATGACAAAACACTGTTGAGTATTATAGTAAAAACCATACAACACCGTGGTGTATCCATTGCATCATCATTGGCTGATGTGGTTGAAACTTTTCCAAAGATGGTTGTTAATTTACCTGTTGATGGTTCTGATGTTGACTCTAATCCTGTACCTTCTGATGTTGTGGCAACAAATTGTATCTCACAACGAAGCATAACAAATACCGTTGAAGATGAGCTGATTCATCAAATCCATTGCTCTTTTGATAGGAGATGTGCCTCGTGTGGGGAACAAATGTTCCGAGCAAAGTGCATGCAAATCATTGATAGTGGTGGTCAACTTCAGTATCATGATATCCTTCCATTGTTCATTCGAAACACTACTGTTGCTATATTTGTCTTGAATATCTCAGAAGAACTGTCTCAATGCCCTGTTATTAAGTGCTGCGGAGATGATGGCAAGCCTTTTGATAAATCATATCAATCACATCTTTCCCACAAACAGATACTTCAGCACTGTCTTAGAACAGTGTGCTCAGCAGATACTTCTCCAGAAATCATCACTGTGGGTACACATCGAGATGTTGCAGATCAATGCTCAGAATCCATCGAAGAAAAGAATCGGCAACTCAAAGAACTATTTGATGCAGGCAGTTTTAGTGTGCTCTGCAAAGGAGAAGAAGTGATATTTTTAGTAAATACTAAAGCGCCTCAGGAGGAGGACAGATATGTTGCTAAGATACTGCGACAGAGAATCATAGCAAAGTCACCCAAGTCTATTAAAATGCCCATAGCATGGTTTGGGTTAGAAGTTGCTCTCCAAAGATCATCGCACAATGGTATTTTGAGCCTTGTGGAATGTCAGAGCTATGCAAAAAGGCTGCACATTGAGCATGATTCATTCTCTGCTGCCTTGCACTATCTGGTATATCACAATATATTTTTATATTACCCAGATATTCTTCCCCAGACTGTGTTCAGTGATCCTCAGGTGATTCTCAACAAATGTACGGAACTGGTGCAGTTTCACCATAAACTGAGAAATAATTCAGATGAGACTGTAGCAGTGAGGAAGGATGTGATTAAGTTCAGGGACCACGGAATCTTGTCTCTGGATATCCTGAAATCCTTTACAAAGCATTATGAAGAGAATCTATTCACTCCACAAGATTTTTTGAAGTTATTACTGAAAGTTCAGGCAATTGCTACTTTTGGACATGGTGAGTATTTGATGCCTGCTCTGCTATCTTATCTGAACCCAGACAAAGTACTGCAACACTTGCAAGGAAGCAGTCCCATGATAATTAGACCCCCCCGCCAAGACTGTATTCCTAATGGTGTGTTTTGTAGTCTAGTCGTCTTTCTTTTATCACATTCCAATGCATCTTGGAAAATTTGCTTCAAAAAAAACAAACCGCTCTGCTTGTATCGCAATTATGTCTCCTTTGAACTAAAATATGCTCCAGAAATTGTGACTCTTGTTGATAAGTTTTCGTACATTGAAGTGCATATTGATGAGTGTTCAAGTGAAGCTTGCAGAGAAGTTATAAGACTTGTCCGACAGGGTATTGAAAATGCTTATTCTTTGCTCAACTACACATCTATGCAGTTTGAAGAGGCCTTGATGTGTCTCGGCACAAGTTGTGCCTCAGAACCCGCCCATTTAGCACTGGTGGTGAAACGTTCAGGCATATACAAGTGGAAATGTACAGTTGAAGGAGACCAAAGAGGAGATCTGACTGAGAAACAGTTGATGTGGCTATGTCCCAGTGCATTAGGTGGGTAATTTGCAAGGTATACACATTTTGTTACTTTGTCTGCTTTTTATTTCTGTTCAGATGGTGTGCCGTCATTACCAGACCTTATGAACAAAGTTGCAGCTGTAATTCCTGACAAGTATGAAGCTATTGGTCTGCAGCTTGGCCTCACACAGTCTCAACTGCATGCAATACGCCCATGCTCCCAGAAATTGGAAGACTACAACAAAACATATAGTGAGATATTTGATGTGTGGAGGAGAAATGGGTCACTTCCGTATACTTGGAAGACAGTCATTAATGTGTTGAAAAGTGCAAGTGTGGGTGAAGTGAAATTGTCAAAAGATCTGGAAAACTGGATCTGCAGTTCATAATAAGTCCCCAGTTCATCCCTTCACAAATCTGATGCGTGGGCATTTTTCTACAGGGTGTCCCTAATAAAGGAATAGTGTTCAAAATATTGCTAATCAGCTGATAATTATTATAAAATTACCAAATGATTCATCTTCACTTATACTGAACTAGAATCAAAATGAATGATTTATGTAAATAAATTAACAATGCATATGCATTTATTTGAAAATTAAAAATCAAGTATTGTATTGTATAGTTTTAGAAAGTTAATCTGCTAATATGAACACAATTCATTTAAGATGGAAGTGACCATCCATTTTCAAGTATTACAAATTGATGATAATTGTAACTGTAACCTAAAATGAATAAACGTTTTGCATTGCAGACTTATTAATGGTCAAAGAGATGATTTTTAGGCACTTCATTATACTTGGTTTTTACCATCAATCAAAATACACAACCTGAATTCATTCCTTATCACTGGCCAATGCCCATAACTACTAGTGGAGCTACAATTTCCTTTGTTGTGGAACACCCTGTTAGTACTTATTTTTAGCTATGAACTGGAGAGTATTGCACATACTGTTAGAAGTAATTCCACAATGTACGTACTATATGTGTCTATGTAGCAATATGCTTAATCTGCTCTTCTACCTGTTTTTTTTTTTCGTTGTTAGAGTTGTATATATTTTTTGTTTTGTACTTAATGATGATGTTTCACACTTTTTGTTATATGCAGATACATTTATGCATGTTTGGACGTATATCTATTTTTGCAGAATGCCTAAGCCTCATATCATCCTGTAAGTGCTCCTACTCTGGAATTCCAACATCTACTATGCCTTCATCTGTATCACTGTCTGAATGTAACTCCAATTTCTCCATTTACTGATATTACTATCTGAAGACAGGTCCTTCTCTCTTTTTACTGATTCTGCCCTTTTCAAGCTTACACCATTTTTTCGTACCTCCGTGTATACATTTTCTTTGGTAATGTAGTTTTGAGCTGCATAGTGTGCAATGTAACTTGCTCTGGAACAGGATTACCAAACATAATTTATACAGGCAGGTACATCCAAAAATATGCAAAAATGGGCGAGTTGTGTCATGTAAAAATGTTTTAGAGTAGCCAGCGGATTTTTTATACATGTAGTGTCACTGGGCCTAAACATATAAATAATAATAAAAACACACAAGTATGTTACACAGAATTCGGGGTTCTCAGGTGTGTTAAGACTACCTACACCCATCAGCAAGCGGAACAGCTCACAGAATTGGAACAATTTGCAAATACATATTTGGTGCTAAATTGATCAATTTCATGTGTTTTTTGGTGTCATGATTATTATCAATTGTATTGTAATCAATTTCAATTCTTGGTTTCCATAGAAACATATAACCGGTTGGCGCTCTGAGGTAATATTCTAATGAACTAAATTCATACTATTTTTAAAAACCCGGATGATTACAAGACGTTTTATATACCTGAAATATATCCTGGAATGAGTAGATATGTGACACATAACCTGAAACGCTAGGCAGAAGTGGAATAGTTCTAATCTACGCAAGTTACAAGCAATAAACCAGTGTATTTAAGGCTAAAAATTGTGTAATCGAATTTCATGAGCTTACAATACATCACACAAATGGTTAATCATTTCTAGCCTAGTGAAGCGATATTACTTCATCATTCTATTATTGTATGATTTAATAATAATATGCAAAACGAATAACCACATCGCCCGGAAAAATGTTTAAACATTATTAGTGCATCCCGTGCGGCCGTTTGCGGATTGAAACACATTATGTTGATGACGTAATACATTTGCAACCAATGAAATACGTGCGCGCTAACGATGCAGTCGCGGATCAACCTTTAGAAAAGTAAGCAGCAGGTTTGCAATTGATTCATTTGTATTGAGGATTCAGCTATACAGCTACCAGTTCACAGCTTTTGCTAAGGTACTTGCATGCACTTCGCATCGATCGTATACATTGTTTTCTAACTATTCAAACACATGCTATTATCAAAGGCTTTCTTGATTTCTTAAGTTTGCAGTCCCCATATCAACGTACGTACCAGCTTCAGCAAGTTTCGATACCAGTTCACAGCTTCTGCTAAAGGTACTTGTATGCACTTCAATTTACTACTCGTATACGTGCGCTCATGAAGTTTTCTTTGTTGTAGTTTCTAGTCTCCACATCAACGTAGCGTACCAGCTTTAGCAAGCTTCGATACCTGTTCACAGCTTTTGTTAAAGCAAAGTTTAAAGGTACTTACAGTACGCACTTCAATTCGCTACTTGCATACGTACGCCAGCTTTAGCAAGTTTCGATACCAGTTCACAGCTTTTGCTAAAGTACTTGTACGCACTTCAATTCACTACGCACGCTAATTTATTCTCTCTTGAAGTTTCAAGTCTCCACCTCTACGTAAGTTCCAGCTTCAGCAAGTTTCGACACTAGTTCATAAAGGTACTTGTATGACTTCGCTTCGCATACGCTCATTTATGTTTCATTTAAACAGCTAGCTATCTTAAACGAAATCAACATACGTACACACAAGAACTGACTCAAAGTAAGTGAATTCATGTACACAAAATACACAATGTACACGGTGGTGTCCACAATGAAAACATTAGCTTGTGGTGTGTATGCATGCATGTACAAACTGTGTGGTTTGCATGTGTATATACACAATCTTGTCTGTAGGTGCAAGATGTAGAGTACACGTGAGTGCATTGCGTGTGTGTGTGTGTGCGTGCGTGTGGATGTTTGAGATAGAAGTGTACGCGTAGTATACATGTTGCATGCAAAGATGTAGAGTGCATTGCGTGTGTGTGTGTGTGCGTGCGTGTGGATGTTTGAGATAGAAGTGTACGCGTAGTATACATGTTGCATAAGATGTAGAGTGCATTGCGTGTGTGTGTGTGTATGTTTATACATTGTATTTTTAGAGGGTACATGTGTGTAGGGTAATAATGTTATGTGCTTTGCAGAATGGCCGAAGCAATCAACTGCTGCTATGCCAGAATATCCGTTAGATCCATAGCACAGAAGCTGTATATGGGAATAGAGGGTGTGAAAACACTTTCTACACAATCTATGGCACAGCTAGTTGTAGAATACAACGCACTGTTCGAAAACAACCCTGCTATGCACCTACAAAACCAGAAGAATTCCACTATTAAGAAGCTTTTGGCATTGTTCAATACACACTGGAAGCTCCAAAATCGAAAAGATGACTTTTTGAACACATTTTCATTTGCTGAATGGAACAAGCTCACACAGAATCAAAGGGCACAGCACACCATTAAAAAATGCAAAGGCTGCCTAATGCAACATCCATTGCTCAGCACTGCATTCCCATCTAAGAAACATGCATAACAAGAGAAAAAATCAATCCCCATCTTGCCTGATATCTCTTCATCCAGTACGCTTGGTAAGACAGTTTACACACAGCTGAATGAAATTGCTCATGAGTATTTCGGAGAAACGGCCACAACAGTACTTGCATCAGTTCCGAACTCTGGGCTTATTCAAAATCCTGGACGTACAGAACGCCAACGCCATATGAGAAGCATCGTGAAAAAAGCAAAACAAACAATCCAAAATGCTATGAATGAAAATAGCCTTTCCACAGTCATGGCTAATAGGATTAGCTGGAGTACATTTAATAAAATGAGAACAGCAACACTGACTGACAGAAAAAGACGCACAACAAATAAAGATATGCCCTCTCCTAAGCGAAAGTTAACTTACAATGGTAGCTTTGAGGAAATCAGCGATCAACAGAGTCTTTTAGAAGAAGCAAGGTCATGGCTTCCTGAACAGAAAGTGAACTGGTCTGAACTGGCTAAACAATATGGCATACAGAAACAAAATGGTGGGCAAATAATTAAAGAATGGCTTAAAAAACACAACATTCCAACAGCAAACAAACAGAACAAAGAGCAGAGAAAAAATAGACGCGCAAGAAAAAAGCTACCAGGAAACATACCATTTCCAATGCCAAAACCTTGTGTCATTCAAAAACAAGAGCTTGCAAAGCTAGTTGAGAGTGGAGAAATTCTGGTGGGGGAAAAAGTGGTTGAAACAGAATACACTAGTTTCAAAGTAGACACTGTTACAAACTGTGTTGTGCGATCAAACTGTAAACTAGCTGCACAGAAGATAAGACTGATAGACATCAGGAAAAGGCTACTAGCAAAACATGAAGGTTTGGGGCTTAGAAGAAACCAACCAGATGCATACTATGGGCAACTACCAAGCATGCAGGTAAGCACCAAACTGGAGGAGCTTAATGAAAACACTGAAATCACTAAGGAAGAGGATTTATGTTCACACTTGAAAAAAATAAGTCACCAGCGATTTTTAAAAGTTTGGCACGACCACTCTTGTATCGCAAATCACGAGCACTTTTTAGTTGTGGTGTCTTGTATATATGACCCAGCATTCTATTTTACACCTGCAGAACTAGGTGGGGTAGATGTTCAAAGCATTGTGGAAAAGCCAGAATTACACATTCTAGCTCGTTCAAATGCAACACTGGAGGACCAGGTTTTATTCAACAAATCTCGTTTGGAATGTGTTAAAGAGTTAATATCTGATCCACTACCCACATCAACTGGGGTACCAGTAAGGGATATTCTGCGCTTCTTTCATGGAGATGGGCCTGCACAGCAGTTCGAAGCAGGAAACAACATTGGAGGAACATATCCTTGTGTATGTTGTGCAGTAAATGCAGAATCTATAAGTGACCTGGAGTATGCATTTAAATGCCCTACAAGAACCCTGACAGAAAGGCAACAATTTGTAATCAGTGGATGTGCTTGGAAGAAAGGTGGTGTCAATCCCTTTGACAAACTGAAGGTAGCTCAGTTGAGGAAAGAGCTCAACGAACGAGGGCTTAAAACTGATGAGAAAAAGAAACCCGAACTGCTAGAAATGCTTAAGTCAACACGACAGGGTATTTCAAACCTCCCTCCACTTTTGCAACCCAATCCAAAAGCTACGCTTGACACACTTGGGTTAGATCAGTATGAAATTTCCCCATGTGAACCACTTCATGATCTCAAAAGTCACTTCTCGAACATAATTGAGGAAACGGAACATCTACTGTCTAGAAATGAACTTACTGAGTTTCAGGTCATTAAAGCTGCAGTTCTGGGCAAGGCCACACTACGGTGCTCTGATTATCGCAAGGCGATGATCCTGTTCTACCTGAAACTTAATGAGATAAAGGCAGATCAAACCATTGTGGATACATTTCAATCAGCAGTACTAGGGTGTGTAACCTCCCCTACATAATGAAAATCGATTTTTCCGAATAGGTTTTGCCAAATTTCCAGCCGAATACCTAGGTTATTCAGGTTATGGTGCTTGTAGAGTGCACACTGAGAAGATAATTTATGTCTGCACAGAAATTCACCTGGTCTCGCACCCAAACTAGAGCTATGCATGTCAGTTGAAAACACAGAGACACAAAGGTCTACAGTAGCATGTGTTGCCAAATAGTTTAATAAAATGTATGTCTTTACCATGCACTTGTACATATCAATAGTAATGTAGACCTAACCATCCAACACTAACTAGTAACCACTGAGACCAGACATCACCATTATAAACTCACCCTACATCACCTACAATCACGTACTCCACTTACAATCATCCCACAACACTCCATTCCCGTTCTCGCTAAATGCATATGAAATTTCCTATCAGTACGATTGCGTAATGCTCTCTAATTACTCAAACAGAGCGCGCATACTTACTTGAAGTCTGTCATTCTATTTCACTCGCTAGCGCAATACTCAGATATGTTCACTTCGTACCACTGTACAATATTAAACAATGCAATACTATAGTACTGGTACATAAATTTATTGCTACTACATATAACCACAACTCATGGCATATAGTAATGAACTTCGTTACTTACTGCATTGAGCTAGTACACGCTGCATATTTTGTATCCCCAATTGATGCACATTAAATATTTTCTATTATATTACTGTCTATTTACTCAATTATTGATTGCTTCCGGTCCGATGTCGTTATGTACATATGTATGTATAAATAGTAAAAACAACAGTGACGTAGTATATATAACTCTAATTATGAAATACTCAATTGAAAATCATATCCGGATATTGGTTTAAAAAGGTATTCGAATAATTGGCGAATTGTCGATGCTGTCGACGAATACCTAAGTACCTCCGAATGGAGAAACATAAACGGTTATTTCGAATAGATAAAATTCACTAATCGATTTTTCCGAGTAATGCTAAGTTGCTATTCGAACGGATAGGTTTTTGCGATTATCCGAATAACCCGAATAACCTGATAACCGGTTACACACCCTAAGCAGTACACATGAGTCATCTACTATATACCTCTGATTATCACCGGACGCCAAAAGCCAATTTGGCACTGCACAACCTTTCATTCCTGCATGGCATGTTGTGCACAGAGGTATTTTCTGCAGCCACCAGTAGTGTATTTGGACGCTACTTCCACTCACTCACCACGCACTCACCAATTCTCTTCCGCATAGTCAGCATGCGATCCATTAATACTGAAGACCAGGAGAGAATGTTTGGCCAAGCGAAAATGATAACAAAGGCCACTTCATGCAACAGACCAAATGAGATTATTACAAACATTCTTCAACGTGTACAAATGGAGTCCAGATCTCATGAGATGACAGTGAGTGACAAAGATGAAAGTGAAGTTAGGAAGCTGCATCAAACAATTGGACCAAGGTGCAACACAATGTACTCCAACAGCTTCATTACAAGACATGCACCCCAGAACCAGGCTCACCTTGAAAGAATCAGTGATTATCTATTGCCAGGAGAAGGCACATGGTGGAAACAAAGCACAGATGGAGTGGAATTTCTGGATGGACAGGTTGAAAATAATGTCAGTGACAAAGGGCCAAAGCTTATGCACTTTAGAACAACATCAATGCGAGACATTGAGATCTATCTGCAGCAAAAGTGGGAAGATTGCATTTTATCAAGGGTAAAGCTTCCGGCAAATGACATTCAACATTACATTCCCTATGAGAGCAACCCAGACATGGAAACCATGATTGAGAAAACACATAGCTCAATTCAAATTGAAGACCTTTCTATCCCCACTTTGGAGTGCACAACACCTATAGAAGTTACGGTCAGCACTAGTATGGACAACACAGTTAGGATTTCACAGCCAGAATACAGTCACCAACAACCAAAACCCCAGTACTATACATCATTAGTACGATCTCTGTATGAACACAATATTCTCCTACCATCTAAGACACTTGCAAAGTTTGACCTTGCACGACACAAACTAAAGAACCTGTCGTCCTCAGCTACTGTAAATGATGCACTGCAAACTGAGTATACCAAATTACGTTTGCTTATAAAAAACAAACTCCAAAAAAGGATAATGGAGTTGACATCAGACACTAAGCTTCAAAACATTGCCAAAAGGCTGCTTTCGCATGAGTGGATGACAGGATGAAGTTGCACCCTTCAGATGGACATACATACATGCAGCAAACTCACTTCACTGCTAACTTTTATTTATTTATATGCCTCTGATTCCTATTGTGTATATACTTCTCCTTATCTCCCATTCCCTAAACTGTCTCTCCCCTCCGATCCTTGTCCCTCCTTCCTCGCTCAAAGTGTGCAAACATGTACACCATCAATTTATAGCTTTCGTTAACGATTTCATGCCGAATACGCAAAATAGCATAAAATTTTAATATATGGGTTGTGCCAAATACGCAGAATAGCATAAAGCTGCTACACCAATGTTCATATTCATACCCCAGTACAAACCCACCATACACTCCACTTGTACATACACCCCACTCCCCTCATAAACACACCCTACACTCCCCTCATACACACACCCTACACTCCCCTCGTACACACACTCTACACTCCCCTCGTACATACACCCTACACTCCCCTCATACACACACCCTACACTCCCCTCATGCATACATCCCACTCCCCTCGTACACACACCCTACACTCCCCTCGTACATACACCCTACACTCCCCTTGTACACACACCCTACACTCCACTTGTACACACACCTTACACTCCCCTCATACATACACCCCACTCCCCTCGTACACATACCCTACACTCCCCTCGTACATACACCCTACACTCCCCTTGTACACACACCCTACACTCCACTTGTACATACACCCCACTCCCCTCATAAACACACCCTACACTCCCCTCATACACACACCCTACACTCCCCTCGTACATACACCCTACACTCCCCTCATACACACACCCTACACTCCCCTCATACATACATCCCACTCCCCTCGTACACACACCCTACACTCCCCTCGTACATACACCCTACACTCCCCTTGTACACACACCCTACACTCCACTTGTACACACACCCTACACTCCACTTGTACATACATCCCACTCCCCTCATAAACACACCCTACACTCCCCTCATACATACATCCCACTCCCCTCGTACACACACCTACACTCCCCTCGTACATACACCCTACACTCCCCTTGTACACACACCCCACACTCCCCTCCTCATACACACACACTACACTTCCCTCATACACACACCCAACACTCCCCTTGTACACACACCCAACACTCTCCTCATACATACATCCCACTCCCCTCGTACACACCCTACACTCCCCTCGTACATACATCCCACTTCCCTCGTACACACACCCTACACTCCCCTCGTACATACATCCCACTCCCCTCATACACACACCCTACACTCCCCTCATACATACATCCCACTTCCCTCGTACACACAACACTCCCCTCGTACATACACCCTACACTCCCCTTGTACACACACCCTACACTCCCCTCATATACTCCCCTCACATTCCCCTCATATACTCACCCCACACTCCCCTCTGACACACACCTTACACTCCCCTCATACACACACCCTTCACTCCTCTTGTACCCCACCCTACACTCCCCTCATACATACACCCTACAATCCCCTCGTACACACACCCTACGCTCCCCTCGTACACACACCCTACACTCCCCTCGTACACACACCCTTCACTCCTCTTGTAAACACACCCTACACTCTTCTCATACACACACCCTACATTCCCCTCATACTCACACCCTCGAACACACCACCCTACACTTCCCACCCTACACTTCCCACCCTACACTCCCCACCCTACACTTCCCACCCTACACTTCCCACCCTACACTCCCCACCCTACACTTCCCACCCTACACTCCCCACCCTACATTCCCCTCATACACATAGGCCAGTCATAGAGCAGGTAGGGTAGGGTCAGGTCTGATCAGTGTAAAATGGGAGTGGGTAGGATTAAGGCTCTGTGTATACATTTGTTTGTAAATTCTGATACATTCCATCACTTACATGACAAATAGCACTTGATAAGATGTCACATACTCAATTTTCAGACGGGGTAGGAACACCTCCTGGTGAGAGAGAAGCTTCAAATAGAGTTGTGTTGATAAGCGTAAAGCGCATAGTTAGAAATAAACCGCGTGCGAATGCATTCCCTCCCAAAAGCTCAGTTCGTAACATCGCTGCTTTAAAACACAGCTAATATCATTCTAAATTCCATCTCCATGAAAGACAGAACAAAACACGTACAACGAACCTTATCAAGCTCTGATTGATAGCACGACGCTTCGATCCAACTTTTTCTCTTCATTTCCATTTCATGCGCATCTTATCGAACAGCTGGTATGTTAGTAGTCAACAGCAAATAGCAAAAGTATAACGCATTTAGGTACACAAAACGATTTTAGCAGCACCGACCGTGACAGTATAGTCGTCCGGTGTCACAGGAAATTCTGTCGCTAGGAAATATTGTCGCGGCGACAACACAACCAAAAAATTTTCATCGAGTCAGGACCGTAAACAATCCGCAACGGTTTGTTTACAGATGTGTACCGATAAATTTACACGTATAGATACATGTCCGAAGGGAACATTCCGATTCCGTATGTAGGTTACAATCGGACTCGAAACCGATAACGGGCCTGACACAGTCTGTATTGCAGAGCGTATCGGCATGGTAAATCCCTTTTATGGACCTGTTCTAATAATGCGCTAATGTTTAAATTGTTATAAAATGCAGTACACATTATAACAGAACAACGGCAATGTCCAGTCATGCTTAAGAACACACTGCATGGTAGCCATTTCTTCTCTTTCCACGTTCTGAAAAAGTTCTGCATCCTGTAGTTTGCAGCTAGAACCACATTCATGAACCATTGACACAGCTCTAACAATGGCACTGCTGTCCACAGTGAAAAGTTTCCTTGACAAGTAGTAGAGTGGACAGTCAAAAGAATTAACTAGTGGTTGTCCATCTGGTTGCTCCACTGCTTCAAAACCTTGTACTAGACAATACGTATGTCCAGCCTCAGACTTAATGGTAGTCAGGAGCTGTCCATATTTGAACTATTAGAAGAGATGAAGTGGTATATTAATGGATTTAAAAAAAGTAGCATACCTCACAGAATGGTGGATCGAGTTCTATGTAGTCCCCTGCATGAACTAGTTCCACCGTATGTGACATAACAGCTTTAAACTGTTGCAGCTTCCCATCCATAAGGCTGCCAAGGTGCACAATGACATCATATGGTGGATCCATCTTCAGAATCTGCTCAAGTGTCGATTCTACTCCAAGCTCAGTTATAGTCACTTTCAGAAACATAAACTGGTCACACGCACCTGATGGCTTTAAAATACTGGGTGTAAAAGAAAATCATCCCAAACACCCTCCCCCTCCAGCCTCCTTTTTCACACCCTCTTCTCCAAAGGAGGATCTAGATACATGTAGCATAGCTTTGGGGAGCCCAGCAGCCCTCCCCGCCTCATTCATTTTAAAGCCGTCCCTGTCATTAAATGTGTGAAAGCTTATGAGAATCCACCCTGAGTGATTACAGGGCTCCCCATACTTCTTTGCTGGCAAGTGTACCCTACCCTATAGCATTATTTCTTGATCTGCCAATGCTATTCTCTCCCCCACACCCTCCTCTAATCTCTATCACCTACCATTCTTGCTGTTGCTGCAGTGTATATGGCTTTGTGCGCATTTAACTCCTTACTAGGTGCTGAATTGAGAAAGCGTTGGACTTGGTTTGAGTAGTAAAGGTCATGGAGACCTGTATCACAACTGGCAACACATATACATTGTTACATTCTACATGCAAGCACCACAGTTACGTGTGAACAAACCTTTCCTTGTCATTATAATAACCACCTTCACAAACGAAGCGGAGGTGTTCAATCACAGCAAAATGCACAGCAATATCTCTGCTAGGAGCCTGCTTGTTGCCAAATATATTCTGCATCCGTATATTGGAGTTAAACGATTCAGGTCTAATAGGGAAAAAATTTAAACATGTAGTCATACACAGAGGTGCTATAGTGTACAACACCAACCGCTCAGCACAGAAGCTAGATGATGGTCCATAGTCTTGCATGCACTGAACTAGGTGAAGGATGTAATGAACTTTCTGTTTTCGGAGCATTTTAGGCATGAAGTCTCGAACAGAGTGCACAAAGTCTACACATATCTGGTGCCATGCTTCTGCCTTGGATAACTCAAAGAAACTGCAGTAAGCAATTTGAAAGACCTGAATATTACAAATTGTGTGAAGCAGTAAACATAAATACTACTACCTCAACATCACCAACCTTAGATAAGTTCACAAGAACAATCAACTGTCCATTTGAAAGGTAAGGGGACAGAATAAATATAGCCATCTGCATCCATGCCTTGTAGTCTCTACCGACAAAAGACTGGTAGTGATAACACACGTTTCCATGGATCTTGACTTTAAATCCAGAATGATTAAATGCACGGATCCTAGCCAGCACTTCCCTTTTCTGTGTGGGCGACAGCTTTGGCATTACATCCTTCAAAAATGCTTTACAAATGCCAAGGGGAATGATGTGTAGCGCTTCTACAGGCAAACACCTGAATAGGCAATATCTTAAAGTTACATTATAACACGAAAAACCTCTCACCTGTACAGGTCAGAAGGTACATGCAACAGTGGGTTGCTAACTTCCCTAACTCCATAAAGTGTTCGATGCTGCTCTCTCAGTGCTTCTGTACGCTGCGAGCGTATTATTTCCATCTGCTGCAGGGACTGTTGCAAGGACCTCTCCTCACATACCAAACAGGGGGAAGTATCACGGTCTGCCTGTACATAAAATATAAATTATAGAATAGTGTGTCCACTACATGTACAGACAACATACCATACAGAATCTGCAGTACTTATTTGCAGACCCACCAAGATGATTGACCAACTTTGATGCTTGTGGATTGTCACAAATTATGCAAAGTAGTGGAGCAATGACTAAAACCTGTTCATTCAAATATGCATCATATACTTCAATACCATCCATTTCTAAGCCTGTCAATTCATCAGCAATTGGACCACTCATGCCTAATGCATCCATCTGATCAGAACAACAGATGAAATGTATGTTCTCATGTTTTGCATTTAGATTCCGCGGCAGACCAGCAAGCATAAAGGACCAACTTTCGAATTTATGCCACTTTTTACTTTTGTTTCCGCTGGTGTCGTCAGAAAACAAAACAAGTGGTACAGTCACAACTCTACGTCCAGCTGCTTTTGCCTTAAAAGGATGTGGAGACAAGTATTGTGCAGTTTCCTATAAAAGTTAGTATGCAACTCATCAGTCAATTGAATCACACCATATAAATTCAACACCCTATCTTTGGGTGTATAACACCGTAAGCAGCACTATCCCCCCTCCCCTCTTTGGCATCAGATGCTTTACTGCATGACATAGTGAACAACGTCCTATCCCAGGCAAATCTCTAAATTACACTTATGACCATATGCAAATGTGAAACAAGTTTTACCTCAGAAGAAAATCTCTTAAATGAATCAGTAGCTGCCTCCCATTGTACAATGTCCGTTGGTTTCTGTTCCACAGATGTTATCAGTGATATGCATTGTTCAGTACGGCCAAACAGAATACGAGTGTTTACTGGAAGAAAATAGATTGTGCTATCTGGCACAGCAATCTTGAATTGTCTGGCATCAAGCAAAAGATCTCCCTCAAAACATAATTCAACATCATCACCCTAAAAAGTAAAATTAAGTAGCAATAATGTTTGCATAAACTGGCAATGTATGCATACCTTTTGAAAGAACTTCACTATAAAAGCTGTGGTCATTCCAAATTGAGGATGAGAAAAGGCAACACACTCTCTCAGAAAGACAGGGATGTCATTTGTAGTTATCATTGGTGTGAAGAAGCGAGGGTCTGTATTCCACCTTTTACCATGAAATACTTCCCTGCATGTGAAGGTGAATGCTGTAAGTTCTGCCTAATGGCAGAGCCCATAAAGCCAACACTATTTACACAGAAATGCCCTGAATCAGCTGCTGCATACACACAGTGACCAAAAAGTTCAAACAGAACCCAGGTTTCCTTCTTTAACTCAGGGATACGGATAAGGAATTGTGAGCTAGGCCATGCATTTTAGCCTTTTGGAAGTAATTGAACAATGTAGGCCACAGTGCATGGATACCTTGAAAGGTTAGGGTGTTACACGTACTTGTAGATGCTGGTCACAACTGGATAACGTGTCAAATCACGAGCAATTTTCCTTTTTCCAAGACAGCTTGATAGTGTAGATCTCATAGAGTTGTAGTAAAATGGATAACGATCTGGGGACAAAAACTATTGCAAGCAAATAAAACACTGATTAAAATTTCTTCAATAAACTATACCTTCAAAGATGGTACAAATCCTGGTAGGAGGAATTTCCGTACTTTAGACAGACTAGGTACAGAATGGCCTGCACTTTGAAGCATGAACCATATGAAGGATAAATTTGATTCTCCCTAAACCATGTCAACCAGTCTATTACTATAATAAGCATGTACATATTTACGCACCATTGGATGAGGACCATGAATCAGAATGTAGAGGAGAGCAAACAATAGGTTTGGAAAAGGTTTGCAAGTAGATGAACGTTCCAAACTCCTTGCAAGTTGTACAACATCTATAGTATCATAAAACACAGTGAATCTCAAAGTGGTTACCTTCAGGACTAATATAAATGGCTGTGGATGCTTAAATTATAGCGTACCTGACTCAATGACAGATTCATCTTCATCTGAGCACCCATCCTCGTACGTGTATTGACAATCCTCGTCATTTCGATCAAATCCAGCTCCAACGTCTTCTATAAATCCTTCCTGTTTTTAAGAATACAGTCATTAGATACGCGTGAACTAATAGAAAACCAGTACTTCTGAGCAGCGGTGTTGGTTTTGCTCCTTTGACACGTGGGAGAGACTTTCTACTAAAATTCGATGCCTTTCAGTTCCGAAGTGCCGCTCTAAATTACTCTCGCTCATGAATCCTCGATTGCATACGTCACAAAAGAACTCTACAAAAACAGACAGTACACTTTTACTTAGCAAAGCTTATACAATCGATATCTTTAAACTTAGAAAGTTCAAATGATAAACAAACCGTTTGCAGCTATTCCGTCCGCCATGTTGTCAAAATAATAATAAACCAACGACCACGTGGCCATGATTTAATAAATTTTATTCGTTGGCGGGCTTTCACCTTTGATCACTGTTACTGGTATAGTAGTATGCATCGCTTAGTTTCTGCTGGATTTGGCAGTGCGGGTTCAACAATTCGTGGCACTCCCAGTTCTACGTCAGCATCACTGACAATTTTGTCATCAGGAACATCCAGTATAGCATATCATGGCACTAGCATACCTGTATCAACATCCAGTATGGCCACCGTACCTTCAACATCACGATCTGCTGAAGATCCAATTTCAGCATCTGAAATTCAAAGGACGCCATACGACCGTTCGGACCGTAACTTGGATACAATTCCACCACATCAGCTACAACCTTGTCTAAAAAGCATCTGCGAAGAGCTGAAAAGGTTGAGACGTATAGTTGAAGTGTTGCAAGCAGAACAAAAGAAGATGGCAGGAAGTATGACGAAGTTTTTTGAATCTTCCTTTTCCATTGAAACTTGTTCCTTTAAAGTAAGTTAATGGATGTGTATTAATGTATGTTATGCACATTTGTGTTTTATCATGCAAGGAGGAGCTTTGTGTTCAATTGGCTGTGTTGTTCTGCAATAATGTTAGAAGAGATCCATCCAAGTCGGATATCAATGTAAGTTTTCATATACTTGCACAGGAGTCTGCCTAAACTCAAATCCACATGCACAGGACATGCTAGGAAGGGTAATGGGTGTGGATGCTGTTATTCCACATAAGCTTCAGAAAGCGTTGAAGTTTTGCAATAAGAAACTTGCAGATATGCGATCGGAGGAAAGGCGACGAGTAAGAATGATGTTTAAACTGATGTATTTTAATCTGTATCCATATACAATCTAGCTGTTTGGTACTCAGCCATGCCAGGGATTTCTGACAATGAACACTAAACAATTTGCTGAACGATTCCTGGTAACATACAAAGTTAGTCTGGCAGACAATTTAGAAATGTATACAAAACATCTTGCTCTCATGGTAAGATACAACTGCAACAATTTGAAGTTAATTAATATTTGTTACTGTAGCGAACATTTGTGCGAACAACTGGGGATTCAAGCAGAGAAAAGACGCATAAAAAATTTGAGAAATGGATTGTTACTGTATTTCATGGAGACCCATCAACTGATGACCTGAGTGACATTGCTGCTAATGATGCGGAATTTGATTATGGCACTGCGTCTGCTCCAGTTGCTCCACTTTCTGGTGACTTCAATTAGCCAAATGGGTATTAAGTTTAGGACTGTGACTTTAACTGTATTTCCGATCGTGATTTCATTATTCATCCAGTCATTCTGATTACTTCACTCATCCAGTGATTTCATTTATTTCTCATTCTGATTACATGTACCTCAATCATCCATGTTTTTGTGATTTCATTTTTTTATTTTTTTCATCCAGTGATCCTTGATTTCTTGATTATAAGTTTGCATTGCATTATATATGGGGCATGCATTCAGTAGGGTAGCTAGCTGGTAGGGTCTTATTCATTTATGAAACAGGCCATCAAAGATGAAAGTGCCAATTTGCATGGATTCGTAACAATTGGTCATGTCAATGTCATCCCAGCAAAAAAAAATTTGCCCAAGATCTTGCACGAACTGCCAAGATTATGCTGACCAACTTCTGGCTAAGATCTTGCCCTTGCTTACTCAAGATAAACCACCCGGCTGGCATGATGGCCACGATCTTGCCAGAATCTCGCCGCTGGGCATCCAAAGACCACGTAAAGTACACTGCGCCATTGGCAGTTAGTAAGAAGTTATTATTTTCAGACCGGTACGGGCTGTTAGCACTTCGTAACAGAGCCGTAACCACACTTTGTACGGTACGTTATCGGCTCAATACGGAATGGAACTACAACCCGTTCCGAATCGACTTTACAAACCCGAACCAAGTCGTTAATTACTACCGACCTGACCCTATTCCGATATCGGCCCTGTGTCGGAATGTCAATGCCTTCCGGTTCCGTATCGGGCTGTATTTTTTTGGTTGTGAATATTTCCTAAGGAAATTGTGTCGCTTTAATTAAACGTAGCGACCGTATTTCCTAAGGAAATTCTGTCGCTCCCAGGAAATTCTGTCGCGCATGCTCAATGTTCAATCGATTCCTCGTGGTTCTCACTTCTAAGCATGGAGCAGAGTGAATATGACACGTTGCTAGCATTTTGTTGCGATTGCAAGTACCCACCCGAGTGTTCAAAGAACGAAAAGGATTGTATTCGGAGAAGAGCGAAGAACTTCATAGTGAAGGAAGGTTTGTTATTTTATCGAGACAAACACAACAAGGAATACCGGGTAAGCTTCGTACGTACGTATGCTTCGAATGATGTACCGGTATATCTAAACGCGCTAGGTTGTCACGAAGAAAGAAAAAATGAAAGTTCTGGACGGCTGCCATAGTGCAGAGCTAGGCGGAGGGCACTTTGGTCGAGACAAAACACTGTTGAAGATATCTGAGCGATTCTACTGGATTGGAATGGTTAATGACGTGAAAGAATATTGCAAAACATGTGAAAAGTGTCAGAAAGCTAATGGGTAAGCCAGTATTCATGCCTTTGCAAATTATAAACACATGGTCACATTTTTATAATGAATGTACTAATATTGTTAGCAAATTTGACAAGTTTTCTGCGGAGCTGCATCCTATTCCAGTCAAGGATGAAGAGTGGCACACCATTGGTGTTGATCTGATTGGGCCTTTACCTGAGACACAGAAGGGAAACAAATACATCATGACAGTCTCCTGTCTGTTTTCCAAGTGGCCAGAGGCAACTGCTCTCCCTGATAAAACAGCAACAGGAGTGGCAGAGTTTCTTTTTTTGTGCTCACAACACATGGCTGTTGTAAGGTTAAAATTTCTGATCAAAGTCGAGAGTTTGTAAATCAAGTAAATGACAAGTACAATTATGTTGTGGTGATGTAATTGTATTTTATTTCAGGTGAACGATGAGCTTTGTCGTCTTTGTGGCATCCAGTGTAATATGACAAGTGCATACCATCCACAAAGCAATGGGCTTGATGAAAGGTTCAATCAAACACTGCAACGACAGTTATTGAATCCGAGCATAACAGCTGGGATCAATTTTTGGATGCAATACTCTTTTCGTATCGAGTATCTTGCCAGGATTCTACCAAGCATTCACTCTTTTATCTTGTGTATGGTCGCCAACCTCGTTTACCAATTGAGTTTACTATGAAGTGCCCTGGTGCCAGTGAGCGGTGTGACAAGCCTGAAGATGGATTACAACAAACAATAACTGAGTGTAACATCAAGGTAATTAATTCTAATGTATAATAGATAGTAATCTAATTTGTTACTCATATTTAGACAATGGTAGATGTGCGGAAGAAAGCTTTGGAAAACATTATGAAAGCACAAGGGAGGCAAAAGGTCAGTACACTGCAAAGACAGGGAAAAGTATAAAGTTGGAACTCTTGTGTTGTTAAAGAATAGCAAGAAGCTTTCCAAAAAAGGGTCCAAGATGGAGCCTAATTGGACAGGTCCCTATCTTATTCATGAAGTCTTGTCTAAAGGTACATATCGCCTCTCCAAGCCCAATCCGCCATTCCAAGTACTAGCTCAAAAGTACAACATGACTCGTTTGAAGATATTTTACCAAAAAGGTACAGTGATATAAGACATACATGTATTGTGCAAGATTTACTTATCATTATACTCTTAAATTTTACACCAAACAAAAGACTCACACCCCACGTCAGAAGGTACAGCTCTAATATATACAGATCTCTGTTACAACTGAATGTTCCTTTATATTAACACACCATATTTTTTCCACAACAGTACAGGTAGATGTAGGTGTAGAGGATGAAGAACAGCAAACCTCAAACGTACAAGGTGTGTTGACATAATGTAACATGTTACATCCAAGTACCATACAGAATCATTGACTAATGTATCTCCTAAAATGCTACATTATTATTGTCCATGTAGCTAGTGAGGATGGACAACAGGAGGACTTAACACCTATGTCAAATACACACGGTATGTTCTGTATGATTTAGTAATATTTTTTATGCATGCATGAATATTGCCTCACCAATGGAAAACTTTACATTTAATATTATCTTCATCCATACAGATAGTGAGAATAGACCACAGCAAGATGTAATGCCACAATCAAACATACAAGGCTTGTTATGTGTACACATGAATATGTCTTGTGACTATTGATGACATCATTGCTACAAAGAGGGATGTAACATGTATATGTTATACAATTTCTAGTACAAGTTATCGAAATAAAAATGAATGGTTATTAGATTTTTGATCTTACAATTTTGTTACAGATATTCCAATTTCCCAGTAAATCTGACTATGATTATGACACTTTCCCTTAGATCAAGTGGATGCAGATGATGTGGATAAACAGAGAGAGGAAACAATATTGCCATCATTGCAAAGTATGCATTATACATGCTTTTACTGTACATTGTTTATCTATGAATTGTTGTGCTTTTGTAGAATCATTACCTCTCCACACTTTGAAATCTGTTGACAATGAAGACTCAACTATACAACTAGGTATTCCTGTCTAGTTGTAATTTAATCAACAGAATTATCATATTACGTTTTCTGCTCTAAGGGAACATCTCTACGGATGATACTTGCAAATGTAAGAAGAGATGTGCCACCAAAAGTTGCCCATGTAGGAGAAAATATCAGCCTTGTAGCAGCGGTGCCATGCTGGAAGAAGCTGCTGCAATACTTTTGCAATAGAGAATTGCCCACCTCTCCATGTCATCACTGTATTAGATGAGCAGCCTTCTGTGTCTAATAAAAAGTTACCTCCTGTGTTTGATACAGCTGTGTTGGAAGATCCTAATGGATGGCTTGACGATGAACACATAACTGCAGCTCAGCATCTGCTACAAGAACAGCACCCAGATGTGGCAGGCCTGCAAAGTACATCACTGCAGTACACTAGAACATTTGAGGTTCACAGAGACCACCCATTCATCCAGTGTCTCCATGAGAATGGCAACCACTGGATAACTGTGTCAACAGTTGGATGTTCAAGTGGTAGTGTTTGACAGCTCACACCAGCTGAAACTTTCACACTCACTTAAGTGCATTATTGCCGATATGCTGCAGGCAAGCAAGGATTCCATTGTACTGGAATACATCAAGATGCAGGAGCAATCCGGGGCAAGTGATTGTGGCCTTTTTGCTATTGCGACTGCCACTGCAATATGCAATGGGCAAGATCTTTGTATGCTGGAATTTGACCAGTTTTTAATGCGGAAACACTTGCTACAGTTCTTCCAAAATGGTGCCGTGTTGCCTTTAAGTGGTTGAAATATACTGTCATTGTAGGCTCCCGTATACAGGAAGAAAGATGGTGCAATGCAACGGATGCCAGAAGTGGTTCCATTGCGATTGCTTGCGTGTATCTCCCAGGAGATCCACTAATTGGTACTGTTCCCCTGTATGCTCTAAAACAGTCTGAATGCATCAGGAGCATGTGTGAATTCTCAATCATGTCACAATTTGATACAAAATATGCATGCTTTATGTGCGCGACAGAATTTCCTGGGAGCGACAGAATTTCCTTAGGAAATACGGTCGCTACGTTTAATTAAAGCGACACAATTTCCTTAGGAAATATTGTCGCCGCGACAATATTTCCTAGCGACAGAATTTCCTGTGACACCGGCGCAAATGTGTAAGCAAGTACTTCTGTGGTTCATGCATTCATGATTGATGCTATACATAATAATCTTTCAACAGAACGGAATCCGGCTTTTTGCCTAATGTGGAGACCAAGCAAAACTGACACTTGCTCTTCCTTTTTATATGCATTTGTATTTGTATATGGTTTTTTGAAGAACTAACCCTGAGGAAAGTGAATGGGATGGTGCACGTATACGATAAAGCTGCATGGATAGAAAGTAGAAGCGGTACCGCTGTAGTACCGGTAGCCAGAAATCCAACCTTACGTACTGACGGTACGATGCGGTAAAAAGCGAACCGCCTTTAACCGTGGATTTCCCGGACTGACGGATTATAACGTTTGAAGACGTGACAGAGCGACGGAGGGGAAGGACGTTGCCGTCCACACTCCGTCCACAGACGGACCGTTGGTATTGATATCAACGGTATCCGCCTACATCTGAGTGACGGGTAAGGTCACGTGATGAGACGTTACCGTCTCAATGTAATGGTTTCGCTGTGTTGGGCATCCTATTTATTGTGAGCTTCCAGAATGCTCTAGTCCATTGCGAATTATTAGGGCAGCTATGCCTCACTTTCCTGCATTATGGACTTTCACTAGACTACTTTACAAAGCTCGCAAATGTCACATGACCATTTTGGCTATTGATTCAGCACTCGCTAGTGGGAATATTGAAGAGCTTGTACCATTTATGGGCATGAAGGACAATTTGTCAGATTTGTTTAGTGAGGATGGAGTTGAGCATGCCGTAGTTAGTGAAGACCATTCATCATCTGGTCTAGGCTGCATTGAGAGATACTTGAAAGTTACGCATGCTGACCTTATAGCTGAGCTACATCATCCTGAAAAGAAGAAGGCCTCTGTACGCGACAGCTACAAGGCCAATCCCGAAAAGAAGAAGGCCTCTGTACGCGACAGCTACAACGCAGATATTGAATCGAAGCAATTTGCTAAAAGGCAGCGATATCAAGAGGACGTCGAGGAGAACCGCGCTGCTAAAAGGCAGAAATACGAGGACAATTCAGATGCCATTAAGGCATCTGAAAGGAATCGGTATTGGAATGACCCCGCTGTCCGATTGGCTAAACGTGCTGCCGAGAGGAAGCGGTTTCGCATGGGTCACCGAACTACCACTACCACCCAAAGGTATGTGATGGCATGTTGTATTGCACTAGCATTAAAAAGCTATAGGAAGATGTGCATGCAACATGTGTACAGCACGGATGTAAGGGATCTGCACATCACTTCACATGTAAAGCATGCATGGTGACTCAACTGTCCTTTGTGACCTGCCTTAATCTGATGCACAAAAAGGCTTCCTTATCTGATGTAAAAAAGCTTTTGACACAATGTTTTGACTACAATCAGCAGCAGCGCTGCCTGCCTACACCAGCAGTAGCAGTGCCCCCACCAGCAGCAGCAGCAGAGCTGCCCCCACCGCCACCAGCAGTAGCAGCAGAGCTGCCCCCACCGCCACCAGCAGTAGCAGCAGAGGCAGGAGCATTGCTACCTGCACCAGCCCCACCACCGGCACAAGCAGTATTGACACCAGTGCCCCACCACCACTTCGCCTGCTGCTCCCCTGCCGCTGCCACCACCACCCACATGGCTCCCATGGCCAGAACCAGGCCGCCGCGGCCATAGAAGAGGCTGGGGGAGACATAGAGGACAAGGCCGAACAGTAAATAACATTTAGAACTCCTATCCATATAATTTCTATTATTAAAATGTTAAACCTCCCTCCCTCCCTTTTGAAATTAAAATCAATTTGTGACCACTTATAAAGACGCCAGAGGTAAAAACTAATGAAACAAGTAAATAAAAACATTCTCTAACGAGAAAGTTGTTGGTATATTGGATTGACAAATGGTGGAGTAAAAAGCATGGAAACAAGAGTGACAGAAATTTGACTGGAAAATTGAAATCAGCCTATATTTAGCACACTAACGTTGTAACAGTACATGCCTGAGTAATGGGCTAAATATAGGCCTATTTCAATTTTCCAGTCAAATTTCTGTCACTCTTGTTTCCATGCTTTTTACACCACCATTTGTCAATCCTATATACCAACAACTTTCTCGTTAGAGAATGTTTTTATTTACTTGTGCATTTTCATCCTACACAAAAACATTTCAAACATGCGTTTCTAAAATGAAGTTTCATACACCGATACCCATAGTCATCACAACATACAGCTGGATCGAAGTTTTGTCGTAATAATGCCATGTCAACATCCGAACAAAGGGCAGACAGTTTCCTGAACTTCAACAGCTTCAACAGTGTATTCTTTCAACAGCATTCTGCACAAAATAAAATGTTCCAAATGACAGCTCAAAATAATTTAAAGGCTCAATATTAAACAATCACCACAAAAATATTACACCACAAACACAAACATTACAATCACAATTATTCCTAAAAGTAGAAAGAAAAAATTACTACTCGTCATTTGGAGTATAACATCTTCTTACTTGTGAAATGTTGTCTGCTTCTAGCTCTTGAGCAATGGTTGAGCCTGACCCAATAAGTCTGATCATACCATTGTCCAAAGCTACACAGGAGATTTGTTGCCCTCTGAACTGATAGGGTGCCTGTTCCATGCATCCGTCCATTTAGCAATGTGATTGTTTATTCTCTCTGTATAAACGTAGTGCAAGGCAAACAAATCCAGTTCATTGCATGGATTAAAGCAAATGTAAACTCTCCAGGTACATAAACAGCTGCTTGTAAAGGTCCAGAACACCTACATACAGGTCCCTCCATAGTCTTTCAATGCGCTGGATGTGAACACTGTGGCCACCAATGAAAGACCCTCTGTTTATGCCTCGTTTGGGATGTTGAAGCATAAAATGTGCAACTGAAGTGTTTTCTCCACCCTTATCACCTCTGACACGTGATGGTAAGCCATACTTGTTCACTGCATCCATAAAACACCTCAATACAGTGGAAGCTTGATTGTTAGTTGACATACGATTGTAAACCACAAGTCTTGAATAGCCATCAATACCTGCATGCACCATGAATCGCAACCTACAAATAGGTGGAGGAAGATTCCACAATGGTAGGAATTTGTTCAGAAGAGGAGGATGGAAAGGAAAGGGAGGGAGTGAGATAAGGCATAATGTTGTTAAACTACTCATGCAGCTCTTTTTAACTGCCCTATGAACTCCTAATCAGAGTGGCCCCATAAAACCAGGTTGGGTTGCTATTTTGATGGTGAGGCAGGAAATCAAACAAAGAGACTAGTAGTTATCCCCCTGCCCATAGTACACACATACAACACAAACAAATACAACACACATACTACACACATCACACATATGACTCACACACACACACACTTCATATGCATAACACACATGCCACACATACATACAACATGTCTAACCCATGTAGCAAAGGGCCCAACCATTAGGTGACTGCAATATTGTTGGTAAAGTACAGTGTGATGTGTGTGGGTGGTATGTGTGCGGTGTGTGCTTAGTGTGTTTTGCCATTCACTAACAAATGCATGCATTGGATAATTTTAACTATTTGACTCACAAACAACCAATGTATTTGATCTTGATTTGAAAGGGTACCAATTGCTGCCTCCTCCCCTCCTCTCCCCCAAGCCAGGACCCCAATTACTACAGTAATTTTTTTACCCTGTTCAATACTACATCATGAGGGACAGCCAAAACAACTGAATTGAAAAAGACAAGTATAACCTTTTAAATTCATTTGTTTTGGCTGTCTTAGTGATGCAGTACTGAGGGTAAAGAAAAATTCCTGTATGCAGTGATTGGGGTCATGAGGCAGCAAAACAAAAGGAATCAGTGTGTACATAAAAAGAACAACAACAAGAACAACAACAAGAACAACAACAACAACAATACTATGACTGAATAACAGTTACAAATATTGCAGGGCAATCATGCTGTCCCACAAATTGTAATGCTTACATAGATACACATCGAGCACCCTATATTGCTAACAACGGTCCACACCATACTGTATGATTCAAACTTGTTACGGTAAACAAATAGCAGACTAATTAAAATTTATCTCAAAATTTTGATCCAGCTACCATTATGAATTACATTATCTTTTCCATGTATCACCATAGATACAGACACATAATGTTACACAGTATTCCAATTGAATCATGATTAATTCATTCGTACCGAATCAACTTGTGATTGCCATCTATATGCCGAAGAGACAGTGTCCTTGAACATGATAAATCCTTCGCTGCATAGTCTAAGCCCACCTCAGTACAACACCAGCTGAATCAACTCTCTTCAGTGAATCGCGAACTCTGATTTGCTGTATGGAATATCCTCGCGATCTCAGTACTCCTACGAGAGGTAACGCACACCGCTAGTTATAACATCTTTAAACATTTAGTGGTTTACCGCACCTGTAACAATCCTAATTCCAGCATTTGGATAGTTACGCTTGATTTCCTCCACTTCCTCATCTAATTCTGTGTCAGACATGGTGGAGTACCGATCCCGAACAGCAATACCAAACTCATCCAAACGACGTCTGATTGTTCTTAAGAACACACCAAGAAGACGTGCAATATCTGCACACGTGAACCGTAGATCCAGCAGGTACTCCAGCTGATCTTGCGCAATGTGACCACCCCCCCCCCCCCCCCCCCCCCCCCCCCCCCTATATCCAACCCCTTATTCCTCTCTCCCCCACCCCCCTTTTTCGGTTGTCATGTCAAGCCAAACCCTCCATGGTCTTGAAGGGCCTCGTTTATTCTAGTCTCAAAATCCACATATTCTGTGTGCACCACTGGTAATTTCAGCTCTAGAATGCATGTAGAGGAGCTGGGAAATGGGTTGTTGGTGTGATCAAATGTAATTGATGGGATAGTGGTGAAGCCTGAAAATGGAATATCCTCTTCTCCTGTAAAAAAGGATAACAGCTTTTTTCTCTTCGTAGCTGCAGATGCATAAGCACCAAATAAGATTAAAGGCACAAGAATAGTTATTACATACCATCTGATTTCTGGACATAGCTAATAAAAAAAACATACGTGTGATTTTCTGCTAATTTAATAGTAGAATCCTTGGAAAAGATCACCATCATTTTTCGGAAGTCATCTGTGAAAAGTACATATTATCACATACATGCAATCAGTGTGTTTTATCATAACATTCAAAGTCATAGGTGAATTGATTGATGGCATGAAAATCAAACCCAAACATCTGCCATACAGGTGGAACTTAGTATTAGGGATTTCTTGATTATTATATCTCGGTCATTTTAGGTGGTGCTATTGAGAGAAGTACATTTTTGAGTAGCGGGAACCCCAAACTATACCACTAGGGTACATTCAGATCATCATTTATATGAATTCCGTGCAACCCGATTTTGCTCAACGGTGCTCTCGCACTCACTGAACGGTCAAGGATGCAATATCGGGTCACGCCTTTTGGCCCAATCAAACTACAATAATTCCCATGCTTTACCATACTTTTTATAGATTAGCACCACTTACCGTTGCTTTTTCAAAAACTATAACAGCTTAAGAGCCGCTATCTTTTACACACATAATGATTTATTAACTGTACATTTATATGCCAAAGTTGTAAATGAATGCTTTACACATGATTCGCAATAACTTTGCAACGATTCATGTTATCAGTGTTTTATTTCAGTACTTCACATCAGACTGTTTTCTATTTTAAAACATATACTTGGATTTTGCTTTCCATCATGCACTCCAAGGTCTGACACCATATTGGATTCAAACTGCCAAATCATTTGATAGGAGCATATGAATTGCTTCAAATTAGGTAAGTACGTTGTACCGTCCTGCAGCTATTGAAATGTTCTGTTAGTAAAATTTTAATCGATCCATTACACATTTATAGGTGAACGAAGTATGTGACATTTCCCGCTTAATTCGCGCTGATTGGGGGCAGTTTGCCTTCAACCAGTGCAGTCGACGGTGTTTTATTGTCACCTTTACTGTAATTACAAAGCTATACAGTTGATAACAACTATAAAGAAAGCCTCATGGCATAAAAACAAGGTGCCATTTCCCCACCATTGTTACCTGGCTCCACCTCTAGAATGCTTGCACACATCAAGCATTAAATTTTCTGATCCTCTTTACATCTCCTATGCTTTATACCCCTGACTCAAGCTGGAGGTTTCAAATGATTGGAGAGTGATAAATTATGTGTCATGGTTGTTGTGAAGAATGATGACATTATTAAATCGTGAAACCAAAACTCCAATCAATCAGCGTTTCCCATAGCATAGCAAACACAGGGCACTTCACCCTGTTTGAACTTTACATGTTCATATAATTAGTTCACTTGTGATGCATGGATCTCCCACGCCCGAGCGAGCGATCATAAAAAATAAATCACGATTAATTGAATGCACGCGACGAACAGCACCCCCATTTTTTTCAATTAGCAGCCCCACCCTCCCGCCCTAACCAGGCAGATACCGCATGTGTTCAGTATCATTAATTATTTATGAGCGGACTGTTTGAAATGCATTCTGTGGTAAACACACTGAATCAACATGTATGATATTGTCTTGGCTCACGACGTTGGGTTGATTGATCAGTGAGGAATATAATTGTAAGTATATTAATGTTTTTCATTTAGAATCTGACAAGTCTTAATCTGCCCTTGCTAATTACTAATACAACTGAAATAGAACATACCGGCAGTTGGAATTTTTGCATTTCCGATGACAAATAGATGACTGAGGATGTCAGAATGATTCACCAAGTGTTTATGCATACCAAGTGCATTCAGTCCATCAATTAGCTGGTCTAATTCGGCCTTACAGGACAAAACAACATGGTGCATTGCAACAGCTTGAACAAGGCTCTTTGCATTGAGTTTGCCATTTGAAAATATTCCACATTCTGTTAACTGAACCGTGTACTTCCTGTACATTGAAGAATCGACTGTAACACATTTAGAATCTGCAAAAAGAGTTATTGGTGACTTCTGTTATATGCTGTGTAAGTCCTGCAAGTGTTTTAACCTGTAATTATTGGCACATATTTAATTTAATAGAAACAATCCCAATAAACTAAAATTTGATTATCAATCAAAACTGAAAAATGTTTATACCATAAGCATAAAAATTTCACAGCTAAAAAATTTGCAGTTCTATGTGCGTTTAATTTTTACAATAAACTATTAATAAAGGCCAGTTAGTGTCTAAGTTTATACGAATTTCTAAATTGAAAGGAATCGGATCCTACAGTATAAATAGTCTGAGGACCAGACCATATAGGTCTGGTTGCGTTCCATAGAAGGTTTTATGCCAGAGGAATGTGATTACAGTACTGCAGATTGCTGATTAACATAATTGTTTTCATTATGGGTATTTCTGAATATTTGGACGTAAATATCTTCACTTGATACTTTATGAGGGATATCACATGCACAATTGAGTCTTGGAAGTTACTAGTGAATCAAACAAAAACGGTAGTCCAAAAAAAAAAACCATTTCCCTCCGCATGTGGGTAGCAACACAAAGGTGTCGTTTCCTGCCGTTAAACTTTGTACTGCGTCATGCTGCTAATTTCTAAGCATAGTAGCTTTTCTCATGCCAAATACATATATCTAAAATGTAATAACCAAGCTTAGATGTAGGCGTGGTAAGGCTACTGTGGAGTTATACATGTACAGCTTATTGACTATGGCACAGTGCTGAAAAAAACAAACAATTCTTCTATAACATCTTACATATTTATACACACCGTACAAAGTTATCAAAACAAGTTTGCCTACTGTGCCAACATCCATCTATAATGCTGCAAGATATTGAACATTGAAAGCAGTTATTTTATTCGCAGCCATGGGTACACAAATTATTCCCCAAAACCGCCATTGATATACAATATTTACGTATCCGATTCATCAAGTACGAATGCTCTCCTTTTTTTTCAAGTAAACCTGTCCAACCGCAGTTGAAGGGTTAAAGTTACAATTTTTGAATAACCTGAACGAACAAGTTATATTTCGTGGCTGTAATTTTTCTAATATTGCATAGTCTTATTATTCTGGACATGTACACTGTAGTACAAAACTTATGATACAACCATTACCTCATCACACATTGCCCGTATTTCTGCATCCGGTATCTCGTCCACATTAAAATGAATGTTGGCGATATCTTTGCCACAAATGTACAGGTATACAGATCGTGACATAAGATGGCCACCATTGGCTACCGACATGGACATAAGTTGTCCAATGTGAAAATAAATACGATCCTGCACATAAAAAATGTAAAAATAAAAATACAATAATTGCATACTTTAAAACCATATTAAAGGTACATATATGTAATGGGACCACAATCAAAAAACTCTCTATTCAATTTTCCAACCAACCTTATATACCCTGCACCTCAAACATTGCACATAATACAACATTACAAGCTAGGTCAGCGAAACCCTATACTAGAAAAGGACTAAAACAACTTTCCCATGAACTGCACCTAACATGATGAGATGTACACATACACACACTACATATGCTCTGCCTTCTTTAAGCTTGCCCTCAAGCTTTAGTACCTATCTGGTTGTCTCCTTTGTCTTGTGGGGTATCGTCTCTGCTCTTCTGGCAGGTCTTCTCTTGGCAGGTCTTCTCTTGGCAGGTCTTCTCTTGGCAGGTCTTCTCTTGGCAGGTCTTCTCTTGGCAGGTCTTCTCTTGGCAGATCAGGAGAAGTAATTATGTGGTCAATCTGGGGTGCATTCCAGACATCAATTGTGGGATAGTCCTTTGGTGGTACTTCATTGTATTGACGCTGATTCCTGTGCTGCAGTCGATTTATGTGAACAATCCGTGTTCTTGTTCCATCTGTGATCTCCATATTGATGTCATTCTTGACAGATTTTATAATCCACTTGCCTTCCCATTTACTTCCCAGCTTACTAGATTTTGGAACTGACAGCCAAACAGTGTCACCTTCTTTAAAAAATCGCAGCTTGGCATGAGAATCAAAAGAAGTTTTCTGAGCAGCTCCAGCCTGTACCATATTTGCATCCACAAAATCACGTAGTTCTGCTAGTTTTGCTTGCAGATAGCCCTGGTATGAGTTTGTGTCAAATGCAATATGAGGCGATAAATCGTTACTCCTTGGTTCTCTACCAAACATGAGTACAAATGGTGAGACTCCAGTTGACGTGTGTACTGCTGTACGATAAGCATAGAGCACCAGTGGTATAGATAACGCTCCCATTCATAGTCCTTCTCTACATATGCTCTTAACAGCTGCAGTAGTGATCTGTTCACACGTTCAACCATGCCGTCACACTGTGGGTGGTAAGCTGTGGTACGACGTTTGTTGATTCCAAATGCTTCCAATGTCTGTTGAAAGATGGTACTTTCGAAATTGGTACCTTGGTCTGAGTGCAGAATATCTGGTATTCCATACACTGCAAAAAGATGTATAATCTCAGTTGTGATCCTATTTGCAGTCTGATCTGGAAGTGGAATAGCCTCGACCCATTTTGTAAAATAATCTTGTATCACGAGCAAATATATGTTGTTGTTGACTGACCTCGGAACACATCCACTGCTAACACATCCACTGCTATCATCTTCCATGGTCTGCCAATAGGTATGTTGGTCATTGGGGCTGGGGTTGGGGTTGGAAGTTTTGCTTGTTGACAGACAACACACTTGCTGCAGTACTGATTGACATCTTTTGCCATATTAGACCAAAACGCTTCTTGCTTCAATCTTTGCAAGGTTTTCTCTATTCCTTGGTGACCTGCAGATGGAGCATCATGATTCCTCTGTAGTGCTTCCCTTTGAAGACTTTCTGGAAGCACTGGTACTGAAATCACATCCGAGGCTGGACTTGGAGCATGTCGTCTACATACTATGCCGTCGATCAATTGCAGCTGTGACCAGAGCTGTCGATATCTCCTGAGTGGGTGCTGTCTCCACTTTCCAGAATGAGTGGGGGTTTTCTTGCTCAGCAATGTTGTATAAACTATGCCAATGGCGTGGTCATCTCTCTGTGCCTTCCGCATATCATCCAATGGTTGTCCAGAATGGGTAATAGCTCCTACACTGCGCCTAGACAAGGCATCTGCATTTCCATTCTGTGATCCTTTCTTATATTCAATCTGGAAATCATATTCTTGTATTGCCAATGCCCAACGGCACAATAAACCTTCCATTTTCTGAGCTGACAACCATTGAAGTGGTGCATGATCTGTTGTAATGTTGAAAGGGCAACCCAATAAGTAATGTCGAAACTGTTTCAGAGCATATACCACAGCTAAGCATTCCTTCTGTATTACACTGTATTGCTGCTCTGATTTGTTGAGGCTTCGGCTGGCGTATGCAATGACATGACCATCCTGTTCAAGTACTGCCCCAAGTCCAATGGCACTCGCATCAGCTTGCAGAACAAAAGTACCTGCATCTTGGTCAAACCTAGGGTAAGCCAGTATTGGGGCCTGCACAAGATGTTGCTTTAGAGTCTGAAATGCTGCATCACATTCTGTTGTCCAGTTGAATGGAGTGTCCTTTTGAGTGAGAACGTGAAGTGGAGCTGCTATTGCTGCAAATGCATTGACATAACGCCGATAGTAGGATGCTAGACCCAGGAACTGGCGAACAGAATGTACATCATGTGGGGTAGGCCATTCGTCCACAACTTTGACCTTGCCTGGATCAGGCATCATTCCAGCACCCGAAAATGTGTGTCCCAGATAGAAAACTTTGTCCATTCCAATATGACACTTTTTCCCTCGAAGTGTTAATCCTGCTCCTTGAAGTTTCTGGAAGACAATATTCAAGTGTTCCTTGTGTTGGCTCTCATCTTTAGAAAATATGATGACATCATCTATATATGTTCTCACAAACAACAGCCCTCTCATTACTGTGTCCATCAGGCGTTGAAATGAGCTGGGAGCACCAGTCAGGCCAAAAGGCATTCGTGTAAACTGGTACAGTCCCATTCCAGGTCCTGGACAAAATGCTGTCTTTTCTCTGTCTTTTGCATATACTGGAAGCTGCCAGTAGCCTGACTGGAGGTCTAATGTTGAAAAGATGGTTGCTCCTGCCATGTGTCCTTGCACCTCATCTGGCAAGGGTAGTGGGTAAGCATCCTTTTTCGTTCTTTTGTTAAGCTCCCGATAGTCAACGCATAATCGAATGTCTCCAGACTTTTTCTCAACATACACAGCAGGTGCCATCCATGGACTACAGCTATTCTCAATTATGCCTTGCTGTAACATGCTCTTGATTTGCTCTTCTACTTCGGAGCGATAGTGTTCAGGAATGCGACGTGGTGGGACTCTGACAGGTGAGCCTGTTGTTGGGATATAGTGGTCTGCATAGTCCGTTTTTCCTGGCAGTGTTCTAAACAAGGTTTTGAACTTGCCCACAACCGTCTTTAGCTCAGATCTCGGACATTCTGGTAATTCAAAGGAGGCCACCAAGTTTCCAAATTTTGGAACAGCACATTCATCAACCACATCTTCATTCTGGCTTCTTGTCGCTGCTGCAAAATGAGAAGTACTCTTTGCTTTCTGTATGATGGGCAGGAGTGTTGATAATCTGTCTGGCTTATTGCGATTGTTATTGTTGTAGAGAACCTGAACAGGAGAATGGGAGAAGTTCAAAACCAATCCATGCTTCTGCATGAAGTCGACCCCAAGGATCACTGGGGTTATCAAGTTATCCACTACGACAAAGTTGTGCTCTATTGTTCTGTCACCCACTTGAATAGGTGCTGTTACGTAATCAACAATCTTAAGCTTTTCACCGGCAGCTGTCACGAGTTGAATGAGTGTCGTGGGCGTGATTACACGGACATTTTCTGCTACTTGTAACGCCGCCTTTCTCACCAATGAGATTGAAGAGCCCGAATCCAGCAAAATGTTCACTGTTGCTCCGCCTAGCTTCCCCGTTAATGTAACAACTTTACTTTCAATGGCTGCTATTGTAACTAGCTTACTTACAGCGGGGCCTTCACAAACTAATGGGGACGCCTGTTGCCCTCTACGGACGTCCCGTTGTCGTTTTCCTGCTGACGACAATTCCGAGCCATATGCCCCAGTTGTCCACACGAAAAACATTTTGCATTTCCTTCTCTTTTCCAGCATTGTCGTTCAAAGTGTCCTGATTGTCCGCAACGAAAACACCTGACTCTCCTTTCGTCTCTTACCGACAACGCAGCGACTTGTTCTGTTAACAGTGTTATTTGGTGAGCGAGTTTCTGCACTTGTGTTTCCTCTCTCAGCTTCTCTTCCATCGCTGCAACAGTAGTGCTCCCTTCCTCTAGTGTCATCAATGTTCTTGCTCTCTCCAACGCCGTATCCTAATCCTTTACGTCACCCGCCGCTCTTAACTGCTTTGAAACAACCGTTGGTAGTCCTTCCATAAATTGGTGTAGCAATAGCGGAGAGCGTGCAGTTGCATCGAGACCAGGCATCGCTTGGTCCAATAACCGTTTGAGTTCGTAAAGGTACAATGATAGTGCTTCTCCCGATCGAAGTCTGCGCTTGAGAAATCCGTCCATTGACACAAAGCTTGCCGGCACCATCCTTTCAATCATCTTTTGTTTTGCAGCACCGTAGTCTCCTTGCTCATCTTCACTGAGCTCCATCCATGTTGCAAGCGCTTCGCCCTCCAGCAGAGTGGGTAGCTTCAAGACCTTGGCCTTTTCGTCCCATGCATTTGCCTTGCAACAAATTTCAAAGCGTTTGAACCATTCCCCCGCATCCCCACTCGCGAACGGCTTTGGTATGCTTACGTGTCGTTGCTCCGCCATTCTGCCTCCTCTGCACTAATGTTAAACCGCTCTCTGCTACCAATGTAATGGGACCACAATCAAAAAACTCTCTATTCAATTTTCCAACCAACCTTATATACCCTGCACCTCAAACATTGCACATAATACAACATTACAAGCTAGGTCAGCGAAACCCTATACTAGAAAAGGACTAAAACAACTTTCCCATGAACTGCACCTAACATGATGAGATGTACACATACACACACTACATATACCATATGGGAGTCGTCAAATACATTTTAAATGGCTATTAAGTCTTTATACTCACTCAACGTTTCAGTATTTAACTACCTCCTTTTATTTTTACAATTTTTCCCTTGATTGTGAGACACCCTGTATATGTTATACACGTACCTTTAAGGCAACTGCATCATGACGAACAGTACCACATTCCCAATAAGAGTTTCCTATTTCTTTCCCTATTAATGTGAAGAATTCCCTGGAGAGTCCCCCAGCATCTACGCCCATCTCACCATCAAACTGGACCTGAAAATAAAATATCCTGAAACATCATCAGAGCATCCAAAGAAACCTGTAAGAGCTATATTACAGGTCTTTTTACTTAGCAAATTCAAATCTGAATAGATTATTTGTTTGTAATCATAGTGAACCCATAGCATTAACAAATACTACATCAGTGAGAATACATTTTAGACAGAAATCATGCATAGATAGTGGAAATCCACAGCAAAAGTGGTCTGTATATAGATTTATCCAGTTTATTTACTATTGAGCTCAGATATTTCTTTACACACTAAATGTATTGTGTATATTGACCTTTTACTCCACCTAGTGCCTTTTGCTGAACCTTGCCCCATACACAATATTACATGTAACATGTATACATACCACCAATGCATTCGAGGGGTTTAATCCTTGGCTCAATGTATCTTCTAGAACATGATCTCTACGAACAATGATATTAAATTCAATAACTTCACTGATATGTCTTCTCATTTGTTGAACAAGATCAATGATGCCCCCGCTACATGTATGATGAAGTAAATCATTCAAATCATGAACAGAGTTGTTGGCATAAATGTGTCACAATGTACAACTTACCCTTCATTACACTCAGTGCGGCTTAACTCTAAAGCTCGCTGCAGATCATCATCATATTCATCCTACAATGGTTGAATTTGTCAGTTATTGTTATTAGTTAACTGCATTTATATCCATCATAGTTATCGATGTTCAATAATGTGGGCAATTACTTTAATTTAACAAGGTGTGGCTAATTATTGTTTAACGCTACTGTACCAATATCAAACAAGAAAGTTGTGCCGTATCATACTTGTTCATAACAGATGGTCCATTGGCAAGTGCATAAATATCAATTCACAGTGGGAGCAGGTAAAATTAAGTCAAAGTGGAATGAGATAAAAAAACAACAATTACTATGCTTCTGTCACTGCACGAAAAGTATGGTTATACTAATTATGGAAAAGTGCACGTTATTTAGTAATGAGTGCATATTGATCATATGTGCTTCTCCTAGAGTTTCCAACAGTAGTATAATCACACGTTCCTGTAGTGTGTGGTTGATACTTGCAGCGCATTTACAGTTGCAATTAATACTTCTTTCTTGGATTTGGTACTAGCAATAGATTGGCTCAGTTCATAGCTTAATGATAGATGTACACAACAAATAGTTGGAAAGTCATTTCAATCAAATGGTACCTTTTGTCATTCAGCGGTTACAATGGAATAATTGCAAAGTGGCTGTTAATAAACCATTAAATGCAATCCAAATTTTAAAAAATTTGCACTTACATCAGAAATGATTACTGGAGGACTTGGACTGTGTTGATCTGTACTATCAATTTGTGGTCTTTGACTTTGAGGTGGCTGCACCATTGAAAGCCCAGCTCTTTGACTTTGAGGTGGCTGAACCATTGAAAGCCCAGCTCTTTGACTTTGAGGTGGCTGAACCATTGAAAGCCCAGCTCTTTGACTTTGAGGTGACTGCACCGTTGAAAGCCCAGCTCTTTGACTTTGAGGTGGCTGCACCGTTGAAAGTCCAGCTCTTTGACTTTGAGGTGACTGCACCGTTGAAAGCCTAGCTCTTTGACTTTGAGGTGGCTGAACCATTGAAAGCCCAGCTCTTTGACTTTGAGGTGACTGCACCGTTGAAAGCCCAGCTCTTTGACTTTGAGGTGGCTGAACCTTTGAAAGCCCAGCTCTTTGACTTTGAGGTGACTGCACCGTTGAAAGCCCAGCTCTTTGACTTTGAGGTGGCTGCACCGTTGAAAGCTCAGCTCTTTGACTTTGAGGTGGCTGCACCGTTGAAAGTCCAGCTCTTTGACTTTGAGGTGACTGCACCGTTGAAAGCTCAGCTGTTTGACTTTGAGATAAATGATGATCAAGTGGACTTTGAGATGGCTCAACTGGTATAGTTTCAGTACTATAAAATGAAGAGTGCAATATAGCTGCAAGACTTTTGCGAACATGACAATAGTAATTCAAGTTTCTAGTGTGTACAATTTACAAATGCTTCGATGCCATGTTTATATAACCGTAAAGTTGCAACAACCAGAATTATCGTTTCAACAGGACATTGCATATAGGAGTCCATTAAGTTATTCACATTTCATAATGGATTAATTTTGTGTGGGAAAATTTTTATGGTGGAGATTTGTATAACCCTTTTGTAAACCAGAATCTGAAAAAACTTAATGACTAGTTTTCTCAACTTCCACTTAAGTCCACTAAATCAAAAACACATTACCACCATTTTGATTAATGTAAATGACATAGGCCAAAAATAGTGATTTAAATAAAATGTTATTGTAGAGTAATTTGAATCTTGATTTTCAAGGTAAAAAGTGTCCTTGAGTTTCTATATGTCAGTATATTTCTTCACACCAATTACCATTTTAATATTATGAAATTGTGAAATATGTTATAGAGATGGTACACAATTTTGCTAATAAATATTAATACTGTGTTAGTACAGATTATTTTATAACATACCAAATCCTGGAGCAAGTCTGAACATGTGTCTGCAAGATTGTCAGAGACATCTTCTCATTACAGTTCATACAAACTTCTTCTGGTAGTTTCTAAATAAAAATAAATATTTGGTTACCTACACAAAAGCCACCCATCAAATACTGCACATTGACACAAGTAAATAGTAATCATAGATTGACAAATTAGTGACAAGTCAGTGAACTTTTAGAACAATAAAACGTTCAAGTTGGTTGCGCCAGGGCTTTTTCTTTTTCTTTGTACACATACTATGTGGAACGCAGCTTGTATTGTATTAGTTGAAACCAGAGGAAAGTAGTAAACAGGACAGGTATGATTACTAATATGTACCTTTTTTGTGTTGTAATAGCGATACCTTTCCTGGTTTGGGAGTGAGTAACAACACAGTGAAGGTTTTAGGCAAAAAATAGCAAAGCAGAGGTATGGGAGGGTTTATGAAGAAAAAAACTCATTGGGGCTGTGCTGAAAATTGGAAGTAAAGGGTGACACAGAGCATTTATTCTGATGAAGTCACTACTTCAAGGATTTTTCATATAAATGTGGAGGGCCATTTACATGGAAACTGTCCTATATAACCAGTCATACTAAATTTTGCACAATTTTAATTACATGCATGAATGCCATTTTTGCTCTACGTTAGGGGGGTATACTGCAAAGAAATTCGTATACATGACCACCTGTTGTTATCACTCTGTAACATATAAATAATTTGATTTGAATAGCCAGGCATAAATCTCATTTCACTGTATCCCAGGGTAGTCACTACCATTCTAGTCAATCTATACTTAAATCCAATAATAAGTACAAATCAAAAATTATAGTCTGGAGGGTTATTACAATATAAGAGGACTAAAAATATTCATAAAGAATGAATGATGCCAGTGCAATTATTATTACCTTCAGCTCATCACTCTCTTCTTCATCCACATCTCTTTGTAAGGGTCTAACAAAGAGTTGACCCCGACCAATTATATCTTTGAGATATTTCACACTTATTCCACTGCTTGGACAATCAATTGCCACCAATTCACTACCTCTTTGCAACATTAAAATGTACCCACCACAATTTACAATTTGAGGAAATGTGTTGGTAATAACATCATGTACGTGGTTGAAGTCTCCATCACAATCAAAAAATAGTTCCTTGCTAGCTAGACCCAATGATGCTAGTTTCATCTTTTCTATGATGTCTGGACACTTCAACTGGTTTTTGTATCGCAAACATGTCGTCAATTTCTTCCATTGCATTGATCTTCTTGGATGTTTTGATGTATAATTAGCTGGTGAGCTGTAACGTTTATTGCAAAATATAGACTGAAACTCTCTGTGTGATGAAGGCATATTGGAGTAACGTGACGGTCCAGGTTGTTGATTAGGCAAGTACGGCAGTTGTTGGTTTGGACCAGGAAGGTGACTTGGACCAGGAAGGACACTTGGACCAGGAAGATGACTAGGACCAGGAAGGTGACTTGGACCAGGAAAGTGACTTGGACCAGGAAGGTGACTTGGACCTGGAAGGTGACTTGGACCAGAAAGGTGACTTGGACCAGGAAGGTGACTTGGACCAGGAAAGTGACTTGGACCAGGAAGGTGACTTGGACCTGGAAGGTCACTTGGACCAGAAAGGTGACTTGGACCAGGAAGGTGACTTGGACCAGTAAGGTCACTTGGACCAGGAAGGTGACTTGGACCAGGAAGTTGGCTGCCATCGACAAGTTGACTGGGATCAGAAAGTTGATTTAGACCAGGGAGTTGACTTGGAAGTTGGCTTGGACCGGAAAGGGGACGTTCAGTAGTGTGAAATAATGCACTTAAATCATCAGCGGAAATACAGCCCTATAAGATCAAAAGATAATATATCTCTCATGGTGCAGGGAATGTCTAATACTAACTTTAATTTGCATGGAACTGAGCCCAGCAGAATAACATTCCATCATTGAGGTGATACAAATGAAATTAGTACTCCGAAAGAATTGAGTCAATATGCATCAAGGTAATAGATGTACATGTATATATATGGGACAGTTCACGAGTAAATTATACTTCATATATTGCTATAAGAATGCCTTGCGTTTAAATTGCTATAACTTCCGAACGGTAAGTGATATCACGTTCCTATTTTCAGCACTTCATAGTACACCAGGGCAATATTGTAAAACGGATCTTGGGGATTTGCGCTACCTCGGTACTAGCATAGTACATTACAATATCCCTCGGGGTTCAAACCTGCCATAACTCTTGGCATGAGTAAATACAACTGTTCAAATTTGGTTCGTAGGCAGAGAGGTCCTATACCTATTGATTTGTTGTGTTGGTTAATTTTTATTCATCCGTTACAGAGATACAGTTGAAAAAACTATGTGCACTTTTTGATTTTCCAATAGGAATTGGATAGCCTGATAGCCTTTACTGTTTACAAGATATATTCAAACGAAAAGCATTTTTAAAAAAATCATATATACATAAGCGAGTGGACGGTCCCAATTTGTTTTAACCTAAATGTTTACAAATTACACCTAAGTGGGTAAAATCATTTCAGCTTCTTGAAATCCTGTACAAAATTTCCACACTGAATGAGGTCATTGTGCAGTGCATATGTCTTTTGAGAGGTGAAATTCTGTGGGGGTGGTTTGAAAATTTTCACCCTTTGTACAAACAAATCAGAGCATTGCGAGCATTTCTGCCGGTGACTCAAGTTAAATCAGATACTGTGACCCACGTAGTATTTTACTTTGAAAACTAATTGGACAGTTAGTTAGTAAGGATAGTATGTCGCAGAAAGTAGGGTATAACTTAAATAAATACGCACTCATCCTCTGCCAAAAATGTCAATGCAGTTGACAACCAGTACAACCACCCAATGTGTTGGGCAACCAGAGGACATGGAGTTATCTCGTCACATGACGCGTGCACTAATTGGCTCTCGTCTACACTATAGTTGGACACATTGCAATGACCTAGGTCGATGCCGTGTTTGTGCATGTGTGAACGTTAACCTGAACTTGTGACGACTTCCGTCACACATAGTAGGCCGCTTCAATTATTGTAAGGCCCGCGCCCTTCTCGGTGGTGCTTTGCAGACAGAGATGTCACCCGAAACTCCGACAGCGAGAAAGCCTTGGCCCTCAAGAAGGCCGGAGCTGAGGACGTCAAAAAAGACCTCCCACTATAGACGCAGCATTTTCTGGAGCCTACGGAGTTTGCTACCGTACATGTTCTGTTGTCCCCCCCCCCCCCCCCCCCTTTTTTTTCCCCCCCTTTAATACATGTACGGTACGGATAATTAATTAAAAACTCAGTAACACTAACCATAGATCCAAGCGAAGCCGCTTGGCTTCGCTACAAGTGAAGCCGCTGGGCTTCGCTACAAGTGAAGCCGCTGGGCTTCGCTACAAGTGAAGCCGCTGGGCTTAGGTATACATGTATAAGCCCTTTCTGTATATTAATAATTAAATATCGCCCTTGCCCTAACCCAAGTCCAGCGGCTTCACTTAAAACGGACGCTGACCACACGAACCTAAACCCAGCGGCTCAGCAGAGAGCCAGACCTTTAAAGGGGGGGGGGGGGGGGGGGGGGGGGGGTCGGATAATCAGATATGCGCGACCCTATTCTAAATGCAGACCAATTGTACTACTAAACAGTCAGTGGTATGTTATGGAATACATATGTACATTCAAATCATGCATAACAAGTGTACAAGAATTAAAGCAAATCATTCAATATTGTTAAATACATCTAGGAACATAGCGGGTCACGGGTGACCTTTATTAAGGGGGTATCAACGGGTGTTAATGAGTTGTTAATTATTCGGTCGGTAGGCAATGGAGGGGGGGAGGGGGGCTATTGTACCTACAAGTGTAGCTAGTCCTAACCTTGGCTTTAAACAATTCCGTCGCCTTGCAAAGAAAAGACAAAAATCTTCCGACCCTTGATCTGCCATTATACACGTGTCCGATCACGTGAGGTAACGCGAAACCGGTTTTTGACGGAACCAGGATTGAAATCTACATTTAAAACTACATTCACATGCAAACAAGTGACACCGCAGGGGTGGTGATGTTTTATTTTATTGGAATGGCAATACCATATTGATTATTTCTACATCTGGGCAGGGCAGCTCAGTCTAAGTGTTTAGAAATTAATATCTTTCGTTGGGGCTGAAGGGTAACTGATAAACCCAAATTAAAAAAAAATTACTACGTGAGCGCTGCTCTTTGCTTGGTTCAGCATTGGTGTATTGATATATAATTGACTCGATCGATATGTAACGTGTAAAGGCATTAGACACCAGACAGTCTAGATCTATACGCAATGAGCTAGACTTTATTTTATATTCATAGATTGTTGGAGAGTGAATCTGCAAGTCTTTATAATTATCGCTTGCAAAAGGCATTGCATGAGGCTAATATCTCTATTATAATACTATACCTTTGAATTCTATTATTGTAACCTATACGTGTATAGTGACAAACGGGTCCTCGAAAATCGCACTCTTCAGATAGACACGTGTAATACTGATACGATGCAATGAGGATTTCACTCACATGCATAGCCGACCTTGATATACCATGAGCTGGTCGGCTTTAAATCGGGCCAGCAGCCTGATTTGTCGATACTAACGTTCTGTTCACCTCTATTAGCGTGATATGTACGCATGTATAACAAACATTTATGCTTGTTAACATGTATATAATTATTGCAATTTTTATTGCCTGCAATTAAGATGAGTGTGCAGGAGGGAAATTAATCGCTTCCTTTGTTGATAAGTGAGCCGGCTAGTCTTTAATACTATACTTCAGCAAACCGCTGCTTAATTCTCTTTCATACAATTATGTGCATGTATATAATTATCATTTTTCATCCAGGGATAAGAAATTGTCATTTAAAGAGCTGATCATGAAACCATTGCTTTGAAAGTGAAGTGTATTGACCTTTTGTTTTTGAGACATGTAACTTCTCTGCATGAGTAATACCGGTATATAGGACTATCTTATAGAAGGATCTGCTCATACAATTAATGCAGGCATCGTATAGCTTAAATTATGTAGCACTGAGAAGATATTGAAGCAATTTCCAGTCATTTTGAAACACAAGCAGTCAATTTATAACTACAAATTGGTCATAGTCGAGGACGGTGCAAATGGTTTACGCGCAATTAATATTATATAACCGGGTGGGGTTTATTGCGCATGTATATCCACGGTATGGATCTATTGAAGCGTTTGAGAGTTTTGGACAATATACCCAAGGCAATTCTTAAACTGATTAATTGCAACTTCATGCAAACAAATTGCAGCATATATGGGCCACTGTATATATGGGCCACTGTTCACTGCATGTGTGCACCAGACCTGCATATTGAAAATCTCCACCACTAATGCAATGTTAAGCCACAATTGTATAGGCGCGGTGGAGCTAGGTGTGCGTCCGTCAGTGTACATCACAGCGGCAGATTCAGGATTTAGGGGAGGGGAGGCACAGGTGAGGGCGTGGCAAGGGGTGGGGCGGAGCCGTCCCTGGGAGGGTGCGGGAGGGGGCACTCCTCTATCGGGGTCTGGAGCTCAGCCCCAGAAGCCAACGCTGTTGTGTTGAAAACCACTCCAAAAGTACGCCAAAACTGCACTAAAAACAGATCGAGGCTGGGGCTCAGCCTATATATGTTCAGAGCGCCGATAAATCGCCGATAATGTTCCAAACGTATGCCGGTCAGTAGTACTGAACTCACCGTACATTCGTTTAGAAAATACACTGTAAACTGACTTTAATTTGTTATGAAATCCCTTCGACAAAATAATGCATCATATCAGTAAAGTCCATAATAATGGATTTTGAATTGTGCCGCATTTGTTATAATAAAGGATCCAAATTTTCTTTCGGGAATGCCTTTTAAGTTGCGTCTATTATGTGCCGGCACAGAGGTGGGCTATGATAGTTTAAATATACGTCTGCAGGAAACTGTATGCACCTTGCGCAAGCTTTTAGAAGACAGCAAAAAGGCAGACTGACCATTGCAACGTATTATCAAATAGCATCCCTGACACATTAGTCCAATTTTCTACTTGGACCTATAGAAAAGCTGGCGCTGTTGGCAGGCTTGTGGGAGCACGCAGGATTTTAGCGTTTGAAACTTTGAATACGTCAAGAATTAACACAGTGCAAAAAGTTAGATATACGATACGGTATATTTTCACGTATATTTGAGAATACGCAAAATATACGCCTGAGTACTATATTTGACGGCAAGTGTTAAATACGTCACAGTTTATATAGGCACAATGAAGTGTACAAAAAATACCCCCGTAAGTATATTTATATCATACCACCGTGGTTTCACATATTCTTGTGTGTATATTTGTGTGCAAGTTATCAATTCTCGTATAAGCGTTAATAAGCATCTAATTACTAAGGAGCCAGCGCTTAGCCTTTAGTACTTAATTATACCTTGCATGCGACAGTCAGTACAAGCAGAACTTGACACGCTCAATGCCGAAATCGGAATTCTAGCCTAGCTGTACAGATCAATGTAACTTATAAATTCACTTCGCACACACTACATCCTACATACAAACCCATCATGCACACATGCATACACATACGAATTCACATATCCAGAAATGCGCGGTCAAAGGGGAAGTTGCGGTTTGTACATTCGCGTATACTTCCGGATAACTCCCATAGAAAATGAACGGCTGTTTATAAACTTGATTGTTAATTAATAACATAATAGGGTACAACTTTTGTGGCTATCAATATTGCTTCAGATACGTACGACCTTGATTTAGCTGAACAAAAAACAACTGCTTTGTATTGAAAATTGTTGTAATTTTAGTGAAAACAGCACTTTCCATAGAGATGTATGGAAAATCAACTTTAATTAATGTATTCTGCAGCTCAAAATTCTTACACCAGTTTAGATTCAGATTTTGTGAGCCCCCAGAATAAGAGATCATGCAGTTGTATTATTTTTAAAAAAATTTACCTACTATAGATTTTGGCCATTTGAATTTTTAATTATTTTGGGTCACAGGACTAGGATACAATTAGCACCATCTTGAATTAATTAATTTGCATTTAGCCATATATCCGTAACCGGGTTGTTGGCTTATTAAATGGGTTACTTGTCTAGTGCAGAAGCTCGAAAGAATGATGTCATGGGGCCTGTTCACATATACCAGCGCTGGCTGTACCAAGGACTACAACATTAGTCGTTGACTGTACCAAGTGAGAGTATACGTGTATTCATCCACTTCTTTGTGTGCGCGCGAGATCTAGAGTTCGTGCGTGCGTTTGTATGTGTGATTGCGTGTGTCTACATGTAGGCCTACATGTCACGGTTGTATGCGGCTGGAAACTGGGTGTACAATTAGACAATTTACGGTATCACTCTATAATTCTGAAGTGACGCCTCATTATAGCCACCCAATGTTTCAATACGTACCATGACTCACCAGAAACTGCAAATCAAAATATGAAATCAAATTCACGCACTGTACTTAAGTTTCTAGCATGCCCACTCTATACGCATAGTATACATGACACACAAACAAAACGCGCAGGCCGTTTTTGTAAGGTCACGCGGCACGTATTTTGAAGGGGCCATTACAAAGTAAGACGACGTTAACTTCAGGAACAAAATTGGAAGGTAAGCATACTACGGTAGTGATCGGGAGGCATGTGGCAATACGTATATACGAACCTGAAGTGGTGACGTCGTTTTCTTTCACCACGAACCAGCGGAGCGTATTTCATGAATAATCGATACAAGTTGTGGTTTCATTCGTACATGTATATATACCTGGTACATGATAATTACCATATAGAGCAAGTACTCAGTGTTGTTGAGTGTGTGGACAGAGGCTGTGGAAATCCAAAGCAAAGCAAAAGATCAGGTATGAATGCAATGCATTCACAACTGATCTGAAAATAGCTTTTGACATCAACACTTCTGGGGGGTGATGTCAACACTGCTTGCTCTGTAAGCATTTGATGGAGAGAACAATATGTGCCATAATGAAGGGGGTGCATCACAAGTGTACAGTCAGCGTATTTCAGTGGCACAAACATACATTTCATCAATGCAAGGTACAACAATGTACTTGTGAACAATACAATAGTATGATATCATGGTGTGAGCACTCCGTGCACGTTTTTTCACAGCCACTAGAATTGATGTGTGGAGTTCACTGGTATGCACCAAGTGCCTCACAGAGTGCATAGCAGCATCTGGCGCGGAGAGCTGTCCCTGTTGATGATCCGTCACTTGTCAGACCAGCATCAAATGCAATACTCCTCTGCTGCTATCAGATGTTAGAAGACATTGTGCTGGTTGCCACAGAGACATTAGAAATGGTGATTATGAAGGGCATGAGTGTGTACCATCACTTACACCTGAGGAGGAGAGGCAAGCTGCTGAGCTGCTGAAGAGAGCCATCTCTACCAGTTCAGAAAAAGGTGTTGTACAGCTTGCTACAGGAAGGAAGTGTTTTGACTGGTACTGAGGTTACATAATATCTACCCTCATCTTAGCCAATGACATTCACAAGTCACCAAAGCCAAGCTACAAACCACAGCCGCCTGCTCAAGGACCAGCTGCTCTGAAATGCAGTGAATACGAAGTATTGTCAGTGGAGAAGCATCTGCCCTCATCCAAACAGAAGTTCTCACCTTCAGTGATGAAGAGCGACAATGTTTGTTGGCTAGCTACTGCAAGCATCTCATCATCCATTGAGATTGGTCCAGCTCAGGTATTGGCAATAAAGGCTGGTCTTGCTATACCTTGGAATAAATTGAGACTTCTAAGACGTTATGATATCATAAATGTATGCAGCAAAGGTAACTCACTCAGGTGGCTTGAATTCATCTGGCTGGTGAGGAAAGGATGTGTCGCATCTCCAGCCACATTGTAGGTGATAACCTCAAAGGAAAGTTGCCCCCTTTACATTTCCAGGTGGAGATGAAATCAAAGGAGCTCCTTTAGTTTACGTTCCCCATCTGGTAGATAAGGTTGTCCACTTCTTAAATGAAAATGAAAGGTAAGAGTGAAATACAAATGCTCTTACTTTTAAAAGCATGGTTGCGATGCTGGCAGGCTTACCTGGCATGAAGGGTTTATACCAGCCAGTGAAGGTGGAGTCCAAGGCTATTCTGGCCTTTTACCATACCCTGAAGCAACAGTCACCATTAAAATGCATCTCCTGGAGGATCATGCAGTACAGTGGGCAAATACCTACCATGATGGCTTCTGCCTTTTGGGAGAACAGGGGCTGAATTGATTCATGCCAAGTTTAATAGACTTGGCTTGGTATTTGCTCCAATATGCTGTGCATAGTTAAAGAACATCTATTAAGCATTGAACCACAACTGCTAGCTGCCATCCCTCCTCCAGCTAAGAAAGTAAAGAATATTTAGCTATGTGATGCAGCTCACTTTGGAGTGTTTAATATGCGAGATAACATTCTGTCAAAATAATAAACATCCACTTGCAATAGTTCCAACCTGCTGAAGAGGACCATCTCTACCTGACAAAGGTGTTGTACAGCTTGCTACAGGAGGAGCAGTAAGGAGAAGTTTTGAGTCCTTTTGACTGGTACTGAGGTTACATAATATCTACCCTCACTTTAGTCAATGGCATTCATGCAAGTCACCAAAAACCACAGCAGCCTGCTCAAGGACCAGCTGCTCTGAAATGCAGAGAATACGAAGTATTGTCAGTGGAGAAGCATCTGCCCTCATCCAAACAGAAGTTCTCACCTTCAGTGATGAAGAGCGACAATGTTTGTTTGCTAGCTACTGCAAGCATCTCATCATCCATTGAGATTGGTCCAGCTCAGGTATTGGCAATAAAGGCTGATCTTGCTAGAACTTGGAATAAATTGAGACTTCTAAGACGTTACGATATCATAAATGCATGCAGCAAAGGTAACTTACTGATTTTTCAGGTGGCTTGAATTCATCTGGCTGGTGAGGAAAGGATGTGTCGCATCTCCAGCCACATTGTGGGTGATAACCTCAAAGGAAAGTTGCCCCCTTTACATTTCCAGGTGGAGATGAAATCAAAAGAGCTCCTCAGTTTAGTTTACGTTCCCCATCTGGTTGTCCACTTCTTACATGAGAATGAAAGGTCATGAATTCTTGAATAGCCTTGGAATCCACCTTCACTGGCTGGTATAAACCCTTCATGCCAGGTAAGCCTGCCAGCATTGCAACCTGCTTTTAAAAGTAAGAGCATTTGTATTTCCCTCTTACCTTTCATTCTCATTTAAGATGTGGACAACCTTATCTACCAGATGGGGATAACACACACGCACTCAATGCATGCAGAGGGAGAGAGAGGAAGGATTCATAGCCACTCGCACAACGCCCGTGAGCGCGCGCGCGTGCGTGCGTTCGTGTGGGTCAAAAACTAAAACAACGACAGCACCAACAACTCCATCACTAGAGGTAAGTATGTCCATTTCAATTGGCGCCAAATGTTATTATTATCAGGTCACACTAAGTAGTACTTGGGGAACCGCTGTCTTTTAAGCACTATTGCTCATAATGAATGTGACGGATCGGAGTATCAAAACGGCAAAAAAATCATGCAGACACTTTATCCCCTAAACGTTGAAAATTTCTTCACCTGGTCCAGCAACAATCACTGCGCCACAGCATTTAGTATGCAGAGTTGTGCCGAGTCTGCATATCAACCATATGCAGATGAGTATCATTGAAGTGTTCATATGCAGACGTCTGCATATGAACACTTCAATGATACTCATCTGCATATGGTTGATATGCAGACTCGGCACAACTCTGCATACTAAATGCTGTGGCGCAGTGAATTATTCCTAGGATTATCGGTCCGCTTTAGGATTTGCTGTCCCCCTTCGTTTTTGCAAGCAACGCTTAACCAAAATAGCCCATTCGATAGGATATTAGTGCATGCTGTTGCGCTCTCCTTAAGAGCTTTGAGTGTTGATCACTTTAATGATAATATTAGCTATTTTTAAATCCTCATGCTCCCCATGCACCATATCGTATAGATCTAACAATAGTTATGTTCCTCCGGGTGTCCTGCATGCTTCCTCGATATATATCTAATCTTAGACATGCAACTGATAAATACAGCAAACACACAAAATGAATGAAACTTCATGATCGATGTTCATTTCTTGGTGCACAGCCTGCACTTCCAAGAGGATGCCAATTCCTTCCTTGTTACGCTGCATGCGCGTATCGTCAACTAAAAAAATCACCTAGCTTTTATCGTGGCAAGATAAGATCACCTTCATTTGATCCTCTTTATTCACAATCCATTGCTTTTCTGTCAGGTCGCCGTATTGCTTTTGAGATAGAGCAAGTCTTCCTTCATAACGAAACTGTGTGCTCTTCTGCGAATCGCCCACTTTTCCGATTTACTAGCATCCACCCGATACTCGCCGTGTTTCAGATATACTGAAAAATCTCGTTGTAAAGTGGTACTTCCTGATCTTCATCGTTCATTATTATAGAACCAATGGAACAATTTTGTCACACGCTTCCGACGTCGACTGCGTTTGAGAACACGTGGCGAATCTAATAAAAAACTGTAGGTGTGCCTGAAATCCAGACGACGCATATACGTAAGTAACACATCCGAACGGTCAACCAAAAGATCGAAGTTGCAAGGGGCCGGGGGACAAGCTATCCTAAATGCGGACAACGTATACTAGGATAGGGTGGGACAGCCTATCCGGGGTACTGATGACTAGTACTGATACAAAGTTCGCTCAAGTCAGTATATAAAGACTTCAAGTTAAGTAATTTACAATATCGTCATTAAGACCGGTGTCGGAGCAGATTTTGTCCCCCCGGACATAATCAGTTTCTGCTAGCGGAAATTGTTCCCCACGGACATAATCCACTATAGCAGATATTGTCCCCCTTTTCTGTACACCGTAGGTGTCAACAGTATAGCCTTTCCTAATACGTATAGCCAGGGCTGCCAGGGAGTGAGATCGGAAGGACCACCCCATTCTTGGTATACTTATCAGGTCCTACATGTATAAGCTAACAGCCCCGCCCGCTTTTTGCTTCGGGTCCTGTCAATCGATCTCCCGCTAGACTCTTGGCCCTCTGCCCTTCTAAGTTGTACGTGGTGCGTTTTGCAGCTGCTAGCTTTCAGTTGTCATGAACACGGCCGGGTATACGACAGCCCATTATAGGACATGTATTGATCAAAGTGGAGATCAAATGGTGGTGGGAGAAAAAAAAAAAAAAGCAGGTTACTTAATTGTGCAATTTCCTTATATACCCAACTTGATATAAGAGCATCAAAGCCTATTTCTGTCGGCTATACGACCATTTCAGGATATTGGCCGTGAGTCGGCCCTTGACAGCTAGACCAAAATGACTCTAGAACCAAATTAGGCAGAGCCTGGGATATGTATCGGTCAGACCACACGAAGCTTCGCTAATAAACACAAAGGCTACGCATGCATAGAGGAAGGAGAGTGTGTGTGTGGGGGGAATATATATTGTGCGGAGGAGGGACAAAATCCGTTAGCAGAATGTGTTCCCCCGGACAGAATCCGCTTGCGGATTCTGTCCTGGGGGAGCGGATTTTATCCGGGGGGAACATAATCCGCTAGCGGATTCTGTCTGGGATGAAAATAATTGGGGATGGGGCGAAAATACGCTATGACATCGGCATACACGGGCCGATGCAACCAAGGATATTTAATTTTGTTATTGTAATAATACCGGTATCAACTCAAATGCAAACGTTCCGTAATTCTTGTTTACTGATTTATTTACGGAACTTTGAGAAGTCCCTTGTCACGTGCCGCGTACGAGAGCACGTTCACAGAACGTCAACAAAATGGAAGATGTCTTGTCTAGTTTGCGCGATGTGTGTCGTTCAGTTCGTCGAGAAGCGGAGGCTTATAGAGATTCTAGAGATATTCGTCTATTGGAGCCTCTTGTTCATCATACAGAGCTGATGTACAGGCATTTGCTCCTTTTGCCAGATGTCGCAGATGACTTTTTGAGTACACAAAGGGACGCAATAGGGCATTTTCGAAATCTTTCAGAGGACACAGACGACAGTGCGCGCGTGTGTGTGGGACAGAACAGGTTTTCTATTTTCCAAGGTAGCGTCGGACGTCCTCGTTTTGACATTGCGCAAGATCAGCTGGAGTACCTGCTGGATCTACGGTTTACGTGTGCAGATATTGCGCGTCTTCTTGGTGTGTCCTTAAGAACAATCAGACGTCGTTTGGATGAGTTTGGTATTGCTGTTCGGGATCGGTACTCCACCATGTCTGACACAGATGAGGAAGTGGAGGAAATCAAGCGTAACTATCCAAATGCTGGAATTAGGATTGTTACAGGTGCGGTAAACCACTAAATGTTTAGAGATGTTATAACTAGCGGTGTGCGTTACCTCTCGTAGGAGTGCTGAGATCGCGAGGATATTCCATACAGCAAATCAGAGTTCGCGATTCACTGAAGAGAGTTGATCCAGCTGGTGTTGTACTGAGGTGGGCACAGACTATACAGCGAAGGATTTATCATGTTCAAGGACCACTGTCTCTTTGGCATATAGATGGCAATCACAAGTTGATTCGGTACGAATGATGATTCAATTGGAATACTGTATAACATTATGTGTCTGTATCCATGGTGATACATGGAAGATAATGTAATTCATAATGGTAAATTTTGTGATTTATTTAATTAGTCTGCTATTTGTTTACCGTAACAAGTTTGAATCATACAGTATGGTGTGGACCGTTGTTAGCAATATACTAATTAAAATTTTAAATGTGGGCTTGATGTGTATCTATCACTGTAAGCATTACAATTTGTGGGACAGCATGATTGCCCTGCAATATTTGTAACTGTTATTCAGCCATAAGTTTTGTTGTTGTTGTTGTTCTTGTTGTTGTTCTTTTTTGTGTACACACTGATTCCTTTTGTTTTGCTGCCTCAAGATCCCAATCACTGCATACAGGAATTTTTTTTTTTTACCCTCAATACTGCATCACGAAGGATAGCCAAAACAAATGAATTTAAAAGGTTATACTTGTCTTTTCAATTCAGTTGTTTTGGCTGTCCCTCATGATGTAGTATTGAACAGGGTAAAACAATTACTGTAGTAATTGGGGTCCTGGCTTGGGGGAGAGGAGGGAGGAGGCAGAAATTGGTATACCCTTTCAAATCAAGATCAAATACATTGGTTGTTTGTGAGTCAAATAGTTAAAATTATCCAATGCATGCATTTGTTAGTGAATGGCAAAACACACCAAGCACACACCACACACATACCACCCACACACATCACACTGTACTTTACCAACAATATTGCAGTCACCTAATGGTTGGGCCCTTTGCTACATGGGTTAGACGTGTTGTATGTATGTGTGGCATGTGTGTTATGCATATGAAGTGTGTGTGTGTGTGTGAGTCATATGTATGATGTGTGTAGTATGTGTGTTGTATTTGTTTGTGTTGTATGTGTGTACTATGGGCAGGGGGATAACTACTAGTCTCTTTGTTTGATTTCCTGCCTCACCATCAAAATAGCAACCCAACCTGGTTTTATGGGGTCACTCTGATCTGGAGTTCATAGGGCAGTAAAAAAGAGCTGCATGAGTAATTTAACAACATTATGCCTTATCTCACTCCCTCCCTTTCCTTTCCATCCTCTTCTGAACAAATTCCTACCATTACAGAATCTTCCTCCACCTATTTGTAGGTGGCGATTCGTGGTGCATGCAGGTATTGATGGCTATTCAAGACTTGTGGTTTACAATCGGATTTCAACTAACAATCAAGCTTCCACTGTATTGAGGTGTTTTATGGATGCAGTGAACAAGTATGGCTTACCATCACGTGTCAGAGGTGATAAGGGTGGAGAAAACACTTCAGTTGCACGTTTTATGCTTCAACATCCCAAACGAGGCATAAACAGAGGGTCTTTCATTGGTGGCCGCAGTGTTCACAACCAGCGCATTGAAAGACTATGGAGGGACCTGTATGTAGGTGTTCTGGACCTTTACAAGCAGCTGTTTATGTACCTGGAGAGTGTACATTTGCTTAATCCATGCAATGAACTGGATTTGTTTGCCTTGCACTACGTTTATACAGAGAGAATAAACAATCACATTGCTGAATGGACGGATGCATGGAACAGGCACCCTATCAGTTCAGAGGGCAACAAATCTCCTGTGCAGCTTTGGACAATGGGTATGATCAGACTTATTGGGTCAGGCTCAACCATTGCTCAAGAGCTAGAAGCAGACAACTTTGAACACATTTCACAAGTAAGAAGTGTTATACTCCAAATGATGAGTAGTAATTTTTTCTTTCTACTTTTAATTGTGGTGATTGTAATGTGTGTGTTTGTGGTGTAATATTTTTGTGGTGATTGTTTAATATTGAGCCTTTAAATTATTTTGAGCTGTCATTTGGAACATTTTAATTTGTGCAGAATGCTGTTGAAAGTTTTGGAATAGATTGGGAGGAGCTGCCCAATGAATACACTGTTGAAGCTGTTGAAGTTCAGGAAACTGTCTGCCCTTGTTCAGATGTTGACATGGCACTATTACGACAAAACTTCAATCCAGCTGTATGTTGTGATGACTATGGGATTTCTTTGTATATCGGCGTGCGAAACTTCATTTTAGAAACGCATGTTTGAAATGTTTTTGTGTAGGATGAAAGTGCATATTAATGATTAAATTCAATACAAATTCAAAATACACTACCACTAATCATTATTTAAAGGAGGGAGAGGGTTGGAGGCAAAGTTCCCAAAACGGATGCAGCATTCCCCCTCCTAATGGCCAGAGAGCTTTGTCACCTGTGGTGTTTGCAATGTGGCGATCCAAATCCATCAAGAAAAACATGGAGCAAGGGCCACAGATTCCAGAAGTTTTGAAGGGAACAGGAGTGAAGGAATGATACGCATGGAAGGTGAGGTAACTGTACTTCTTGAGTGCTCCGTCTGGTTTGCTGCTACACACACTTCAGAGGCTGCGATTGATAGATGGGAAGTGGCAAAAGTGTCTACACAGGTAGCATCCCAAACCATTATATGACCCAGGAATCATGGTGATTCCATCGGGACGCTTACCATCCGCTCGACCAAGACCAGTGGGCTCTAGCCAAGAAGGAACGATGGCAGAAGACAAAGCCTTGTGCAGAATGTCATTAAGCATGGCATGGCAGTTGTGGATGAAATTATGTAAACCAATTTGAAAAACAGAAACCTTACACACACACACGCATATACACTCATCGATCTGTGCCATCTTCAGGAATTATAACAATTGCCAGCAGGTGGTTAGGTCCCTGCCAGCTCCTCAGGTCCAGGAAGACTTTGAAACTGTTGGGCCACGATTGCTCCCTTTGTAGCATAGATGAATCAGGGTGTTGTAGTACAGAGGTCAAGTTATGTGCAGTGAAGGGAGAAGTGCAATCCCATTAAGCAGCCAGCAGCAGATCTCACCTATTTGTATTTCTGTGAGATGCTCGCCTTGGTGAGAGCTGCCAGTTGTAGCTCCTGGTTGTGCTGACGATCCTGATGTCTCGATGGACCGTGGGTTGGTGGAAGATTGCTTGGCTGGTCCACAATGCAGGGTTTGCGACACATCATACTAGCAAAACCCTCTTTACTGCATCCCGGCTGAGGCCTTTTGATTGCCACTGGTTTCAGCCTGCCAGAAGAGCTTGTCGTACTTCAGGGAAGCTGCAAGAGTACACCGAGAAGAGCTGGCAGATAACTGACTGGTATTTCACCAGATCCAGTGCAGTGATGTTCCAGGCCTCCAGCCACAGATATGGGTGTCTGTTCTGTCCCTTCTGCTTCCTGAGGAGTGAGGAAGGGGGTGCTGACCCTCTACTTGACTGGAACAAAGGAAAACGCTGGTTCCCATTTGGTCAGCCCACACACTTTGACACTGGTCAAGGTAAGGTGGTTATATTAAGGGGAAAGAAGTTTGTCAAAATGGGCATACTTACTCCTCTTGACTTAGGTAGTAACCATGGTGGTGATGGGGGCATTGAGGAAGCTGTGGTCCCGCAACCTAGTTGAAGTGATGGTACCTCTTATTACCACTTGGTCTTTCTACGTGCGTCTGAGTCGCTGGACGAGCCGCTGAAACTGCAGGAACTGGATGTGCTTGCGGATGATTGTCTGTGGCCTCTTTTCCCGGTGCAATGGCGGATACAGGGGGTCGGTAGTCCTCACTCAGTTAGACCTGATCAGGCTGGCTAAAAATCAATACCAATTAACGAATATTTGGCGAACGCAAGGGGGAGGGGGAGCCCCTTTTCGCATTCCAATTAAGGTTACGCACTCCTCTTTGATAGTCTAGCTACAGTCCTGCCGCTAGCTGGCCGTTTGAGTCTCTGTCGCCGGACGTTTCGTGATGGGACCGTGACCGGTGTCACAGGAAATTCTGTCGCTAGGAAATATTGTCGCGGCGACAATATTTCCTAAGGAAATTGTGTCGCTTTAATTAAACGTAGCGACCGTATTTCCTAAGGAAATTCTGTCGCTCCCAGGAAATTCTGTCGCGCACATAAAGCATGCATATTTTGTATCAAATTGTGACATGATTGAGAATTCACACATGCTCCTGATGCATTCAGACTGTTTTAGAGCATACAGGGGAACAGTACCAATTAGTGGATCTCCTGGGAGATACACGCAAGCAATCGCAATGGAACCACTTCTGGCATCCGTTGCATTGCACCATCTTTCTTCCTGTATACGGGAGCCTACAATGACAGTATATTTCAACCACTTAAAGGCAACACGGCACCATTTTGGAAGAACTGTAGCAAGTGTTTCCGCATTAAAAACTGGTCAAATTCCAGCATACAAAGATCTTGCCCATTGCATATTGCAGTGGCAGTCGCAATAGCAAAAAGGCCACAATCACTTGCCCCGGATTGCTCCTGCATCTTGATGTATTCCAGTACAATGGAATCCTTGCTTGCCTGCAGCATATCGGCAATAATGCACTTAAGTGAGTGTGAAAGTTTCAGCTGGTGTGAGCTGTCAAACACTACCACTTGAACATCCAACTGTTGACACAGTTATCCAGTGGTTGCCATTCTCATGGAGACACTGGATGAATGGGTGGTCTCTGTGAACCTCAAATGTTCTGGTGTACTGCAGTGATGTACTTTGCAGGCCTGCCACATCTGGGTGCTGTTCTTGTAGCAGATGCTGAGCTGCAGTTATGTGTTCATCGTCAAGCCATCCATTAGGATCTTCCAACACAGCTGTATCAAACACAGGAGGTAACTTTTTATTAGACACAGAAGGCTGCTCATCTAATACAGTGATGACATGGAGAGGTGGGCAATTCTCTATTGCAAAAGTATTGCAGCAGCTTCTTCCAGCATGGCACCAGCTGCTACAAGGCTGATATTTTCTCCTACATGGGCAACTTTTGGTGGCACATCTCTTCTTACATTTGCAAGTATCATCCGTAGAGATGTTCCCTTAGAGCAGAAAACGTAATATGATAATTCTGTTGATTAAATTACAACTAGACAGGAATACCTAGTTGTATAGTTGAGTCTTCATTGTCAACAGATTTCAAAGTGTGGAGAGGTAATGATTCTACAAAAGCACAACAATTCATAGATAAACAATGTACAGTAAAAGCATGTATAATGCATACTTTGCAATGATGGCAATATTGTTTCCTCTCTCTGTTTATCCACATCATCTGCATCCACTTGATCTAAGGGAAAGTGTCATAATCATAGTCAGATTTACTGGGAAATTGGAATATCTGTAACAAAATTGTAAGATCAAAAATCTAATAACCATTCATTTTTATTTCGATAACTTGTACTAGAAATTGTATAACATATACATGTTACATCCCTCTTTGTAGCAATGATGTCATCAATAGTCACAAGACATATTCATGTGTACACATAACAAGCCTTGTATGTTTGATTGTGGCATTACATCTTGCTGTGGTCTATTCTCACTATCTGTATGGATGAAGATAATATTAAATGTAAAGTTTTCCATTGGTGAGGCAATATTCATGCATGCATAAAAAATATTACTAAATCATACAGAACATACCGTGTGTATTTGACATAGGTGTTAAGTCCTCCTGTTGTCCATCCTCACTAGCTACATGGACAATAATAATGTAGCATTTTAGGAGATACATTAGTCAATGATTCTGTATGGTACTTGGATGTAACATGTTACATTATGTCAACACACCTTGTACGTTTGAGGTTTGCTGTTCTTCATCCTCTACACCTACATCTACCTGTACTGTTGTGGAAAAAATATGGTGTGTTAATATAAAGGAACATTCAGTTGTAACAGAGATCTGTATATATTAGAGCTGTACCTTCTGACGTGGGGTGTGAGTCTTTTGTTTGGTGTAAAATTTAAGAGTATAATGATAAGTAAATCTTGCACAATACATGTATGTCTTATATCACTGTACCTTTTTGGTAAAATATCTTCAAACGAGTCATGTTGTACTTTTGAGCTAGTACTTGGAATGGCGGATTGGGCTTGGAGAGGCGATATGTACCTTTAGACAAGACTTCATGAATAAGATAGGGACCTGTCCAATTAGGCTCCATCTTGGACCCTTTTTTGGAAAGCTTCTTGCTATTCTTTAACAACACAAGAGTTCCAACTTTATACTTTTCCCTGTCTTTGCAGTGTACTGACCTTTTGCCTCCCTTGTGCTTTCATAATGTTTTCCAAAGCTTTCTTCCGCACATCTACCATTGTCTAAATATGAGTAACAAATTAGATTACTATCTATTATACATTAGAATTAATTACCTTGATGTTACACTCAGTTATTGTTTGTTGTAATCCATCTTCAGGCTTGTCACACCGCTCACTGGCACCAGGGCACTTCATAGTAAACTCAATTGGTAAACGAGGTTGGCGACCATACACAAGATAAAAGAGTGAATGCTTGGTAGAATCCTGGCAAGATACTCGATACGAAAAGAGTATTGCATCCAAAAATTGATCCCAGCTGTTATGCTCGGATTCAATAACTGTCGTTGCAGTGTTTGATTGAACCTTTCATCAAGCCCATTGCTTTGTGGATGGTATGCACTTGTCATATTACACTGGATGCCACAAAGACGACAAAGCTCATCGTTCACCTGAAATAAAATACAATTACATCACCACAACATAATTGTACTTGTCATTTACTTGATTTACAAACTCTCGACTTTGATCAGAAATTTTAACCTTACAACAGCCATGTGTTGTGAGCACAAAAAAAGAAACTCTGCCACTCCTGTTGCTGTTTTATCAGGGAGAGCAGTTGCCTCTGGCCACTTGGAAAACAGACAGGAGACTGTCATGATGTATTTGTTTCCCTTCTGTGTCTCAGGTAAAGGCCCAATCAGATCAACACCAATGGTGTGCCACTCTTCATCCTTGACTGGAATAGGATGCAGCTCCGCAGAAAACTTGTCAAATTTGCTAACAATATTAGTACATTCATTATAAAAATGTGACCATGTGTTTATAATTTGCAAAGGCATGAATACTGGCTTACCCATTAGCTTTCTGACACTTTTCACATGTTTTGCAATATTCTTTCACGTCATTAACCATTCCAATCCAGTAGAATCGCTCAGATATCTTCAACAGTGTTTTGTCTCGACCAAAGTGCCCTCCGCCTAGCTCTGCACTATGGCAGCCGTCCAGAACTTTCATTTTTTCTTTCTTCGTGACAACCTAGCGCGTTTAGATATACCGGTACATCATTCGAAGCATACGTACGTACGAAGCTTACCCGGTATTCCTTGTTGTGTTTGTCTCGATAAAATAACAAACCTTCCTTCACTATGAAGTTCTTCGCTCTTCTCCGAATACAATCCTTTTCGTTCTTTGAACACTCGGGTGGGTACTTGCAATCGCAACAAAATGCTAGCAACGTGTCATATTCACTCTGCTCCATGCTTAGAAGTGAGAACCACGAGGAATCGATTGAACATTGAGCATGCGCGACAGAATTTCCTGGGAGCGACAGAATTTCCTTAGGAAATACGGTCGCTACGTTTAATTAAAGCGACACAATTTCCTTAGGAAATATTGTCGCCGCGACAATATTTCCTAGCGACAGAATTTCCTGTGACACCGGTATTGACAATCTGCGCGCGATGACACTGGCACAAACGGTGGAGCCACTCACGTCATCAAACGTTCATCTTGTGTAAAAAGTCACAGATGAGGAAAAAAGTGACCCTTGTACATACCTCATTGCGTTCCAAAGCCAAAAAAAAATAAAGGTCGCTGGGTAGAGGAAATACAATTAAATAACGCACCAATAATACGTTACACCTACTAATATGTGTTCGCGTTACAACCTATTCCTGTAGATGGTAGAAAAGTGGTTGTGATATCTTCGAAACCCCCAAAATGGCACTTACGCAGCACTCATGTCTTATCATCAGTATGTAGCGAATCAACAAGTTTATTCGGATCCATAAGTTCCACGCCAATCTTTGAACCTGAAAGTTGCTATAGATAGAGGAGGACAAAGGCCGATAGCGAAACGCTTACCATATCGTGCTCTTTGCTGCGCTGATGTACGTTGTACTTTGGCGCCAAAATAGGTTGCGATAACATCCATCGGTACACCACTGTTTCCCCCGCCAAAACCTATTATTAATAGTCACGTGAATTGGTCAAGGGACAGTTATTAACCAACAACTGTCAATCAATTGCAATTAGCGAGCTTGTTATTGGTATGCGATTTGTTGCCATGGCAATGAGGTAACAGTCCAGTACATGTATGTGCGATTTAAATCTTTTATCAGCCTTGAAATTGATTCATTAAGGTCCAATACAAGAATGCAGAACATACAACATGTACATGGAATCAGTTTTAGTTTGAGTGAGGATGGAAGACATAATCCTTTATCCCTACACATGTAAAGAATGAACGAAGTACTTCTATAATGTTGCACACAGCCACACACACGTCACACAAACAGGCACACATCACACACAGGCACACATCACACAAGGCATACATCACACATAGGCACACATCACACATAGGCACACATCACACAGAGGCACACATCACACAGAGGCACACATCACACAGAGGCACACATCACACAGGATACATAACACAAAGGCACCATCACACAGGTACACATCACACAGGCACACATCACACAGAGGCACACATCACAGAGGCACTCATCACTAAGGCTACAAATACACACAGGCACATATCACACACAGGCACACATCACACCAACAGGCACACATCACACAGGCACGCATCATACAGGCACACATCACACAGGCACACATCAACAGACACACATCACACACAGGCACACATCACACACAGGCACACATCACACAAACAGGAACACATCACACACAGGCACACATCACACACAGGCATACATCACACATAGGCACAAATGACACACAGGCACAAATCACAAAGGCACACATAATAAAGAGGCACACATCACACATAGGCACACGTCACACATCACACAGGCACACATCACACACAGAGGCACACATCACACAGGCACACATAACACAGAAGCACCATCACACAAACAGGCACACATCACACACAGGCATACATCACGCAAGGCACAAATGACACACAGGCACAAATGACACACAGGCACAAATCACACAGTCACACATCACACATAGGCACACACAGAGGCACACATCACACAGGCATACATCACACAGACACATCACACAGGCACATGTCACACACAGACACACATCACACATAGACACTCATCACTAAGGCTACATATCACACACATGCACACATCACACACATGCATACATCACACACATGCACAAATCACACAGGCACATATCACACACAAGTTACACATATTGGCACACATTACAGACAGGCACACATCACACAGAGGTATGCACACAGACACACATAGCACACAGCCACACATCACACACATCACATTTAGGCACACATCACTAAGGCTACAGGCACACATGACACATAGGCACATATCACACACAGGCACACATCACACACAGGTTACACATATTGGCACACATTACACACAGGCACACATCACACATAGGCACACATCACACAGAGGCACACATCACACAGAGGCACACATCACACAGAGGCATGTGTAAATCACACACAGGCACACATCACACGCAGGCATACATCACACACAGCCACATCCCACACAGGCACATATCGCACATAGGCACACATCACACAGGCACACATCACACATCTCACACACACATCACATAGGCACACATCACACACAGGCACACATCAAACACACAGGCACACATCACACACAGGCACACATCACACACAGAGGCACACATCACACACAGCCACACATCACACACACACTAAGGTTACACATCACACACAAGCACACATCACACACAAGTTACACATTGGCACACATCACACACAAGGACACATCATAAACAGAGGAACACATCACACAGGCACTCATCACTAAGGCTACACATTACAGAGAGGCAAACATCACACACGAGCACTCATCACACACAGCAATACATCACACAGAGGCAAGTGCACATTACTCAGAGGCACACATCACGCACAGAGCCTAGGCACACATAACACAGAGGGACACATCACACAGAGGCACGTGTACATCACAAATCACACACAGGAACACATCACACAGAGGCATGTGTACATCACACACAGGCTACACTTATTGGCACACATTACACACAGGGATACATGTATCATAAACAGAGGCGCATATCACACAGAGGCACTCATCACTAAGGCTACATATTACACAGAGGCACACATTGACACAGAGGCACACATCAACACACAGGCACACATACACAGTGGCACACATCTCACAGAGGCACACATCACATACACACACAGGCAACTGGTGCCATTTATAGTTATGGAGTCCTTGCTGTAAAGATTCTTTACTTGATGACGAATCTGACTCAGAGCCGGAGAGGTATTCTATATGCTCTCATCTGCCATAGTACCGGTACATCTGTAAAATAAAAAAGGATACAATTAGCTGCTAATAGCTACCGCTCAGCACTAGCTATATCTCGCGAATCGAGTATACGCATATGCAGCTGCGCATATGCATACATAATCGGTGCACGTGTATGATATACGATACATACCTTCCGCAGGAAGCTGTTGTTTAGCTTGAAGAGAACCATCAGCTTTGGATGACGACTCTACTAGCATTTGGTGTTCAAAAAATGTAGATCTACACACGTATTCCCCGCAGTGGTGACAGTAACGTCACTTGCCGCTCATTTTTTGAATTCGGAAGGAGTTACTTGTATCACGTGACCATGCGTCAATAATAGTGGAGGTACGCGGTACCGTGCGGTAGCGTTCGTCGATTACCGTTCATAAATACACGGATACCGTCACTAAATGTTTCCGTGAAATTTACGTGGAAGTCCGTCTTGATCGAAAGTGACGGGGCACCGTTGCAACCCGTCTCCGGATAGCGGTTTCGCTGTGCAAGCTGTTCAATAAACCCAGAATGTGATTTCAAAGTGACATCATAATGAACATGACCACACCCTGAATCAAGAGCATCAAGCCCAGCTCTGAGGTCTTCAATGGACTTTTGGAACAATGAATTTGTTTTTAGCACTATTGCTACTTCTTCACTAGTGAGCTTGCGACACTCATTTGTACATTTCCATTTCAAAGGGCGCATGGTGACCTTATCCCTGTCCTTTATCTCCTCTGACACTACACACCTACCATTGAGGTCTACTGGAATGGCTCCATGCTGTTTTGTGTGAGTGTACGAATTATCAAAGAAGTAAGGTTCAGCCCCAGCAGTATGAAACCTATGCCCGACTAAAATATCACTCTCTTGCAACTTCTTTGCATTAACCTTAAGGATAGTTTTTAGCAGTGACCCTGCCTGTGATCTTTGTACACTGAGTGCTTTAGCAAGTAATGCATCTGTACTAATCTTACTTACTGTTGCACGGGCAGATCTTGTAACAACCTTTTGAGCTAGCAATGATGGCTATTGCAAAAAGCATTGTTTACTTCACTCAGAAGCTCACTATCCCTAAGAATTGCTTTTTCAAGCCTCACTCCATACTCTCCTAGTGTGCGAGAGTTGGGCTCAAACAGGGAGTAACTATATGGGAGAAGATAGGGTTGCAGTACTTTTATTTTATCATACATTATGCCTTATACATGTATCAAAACATTTCACCAATTGCGCATTACACGAATTATTTCATTTTCATGCAACTCAATTTTGGGTAACACTTCTGTACACACGTGTAGTGGACCTTTAAAACAACAAAGATTGACCCTTTACATGTACATGGGGGGGAACTTTTACTTGTGGGAAGCCTTACTGTACATCTGATAACAATTAAACACAGCTGCAGCAAGGGGTGGATGCGCATGACTGACTTGTACTATACACACGTGTGTAGTCCTTTCTTTCAACATCAGATAACTAATTACAATGTAACAGACACAGATGCATGCACAAATAACCTTTTGTACAAACATTGCAGCGAACTGGGAAGCCTTACTGTACATCTGATAATATGCATGCAAGCGTACAAGAAATGTGTTAATGTGTGCATGACAGGAAGCCATGAGCAACTTACATTAGCACGTAAGAAAGCAGCCCTTAGACTTTAAATGCTACATACAGCATGCTATTTATAACATACCTTCGGGTGGCAGTGGTAGTTCTACGACCCTTCCAATACCGAGTCCTTCTAGCTGCCTTAATGGTAGCTGAATTGCCCCTGTATATCCGCCTATTAGCAGCACGGTTCTCCTCGACGCCCTCTTGATATCGCTTCTTTTAGCAGCACGGTTCTCCTCGACGCCCTCTTGATATCGCTGCCTTTTAGCAGCACGGTTCTCCTCGACGCCCTCTTGATATCGCTGCCTTTTAGCAGCACGGTTCTCCTCGACGCCCTCTTGATATCGCTGCCTTTTAGCAGCACGGTTCTCCTCGACGCCCTCTTGATATCGCTGCCTTTTAGCAGCACGGTTCTCCTCGATGCCCTCTTGATATCGCTGCCTTTTAGCAGCACGCTTAGATACAGCATTTGCGTTGTAGGTGTCGCGTACAGAGGCCTTCTTCTTTTCAGGGTCGGCCTTGTAGGTGTCGCGTACATAGGCCTTCTTCTTTTCTGGGTCAGCCTTGTAGGTGTCGCGTACAGAGGCCTTCTTCTTTTCTGGGTCGGCCTTGTAGGTGTCGCGTACAGAGGCCTTCTTCTTTTCTGGGTCGGCCTTGTAGGTGTCGCGTACAGAGGCCTTCTTCTTTTCAGGGTCGGCCTTGTAGCGCGCTCGGGCTTTAGCCTTGTTCTCTTGTGATAAAATATCTTCTCGTTTTTTGAGGTATTCCGCTCGTTGCTTAGATCTCTTCTTTTGATTACGCGAAGGCATTTTTAGAAAAACAACTTCACTAGCCAAAGTAACAACTAAACTGCGATAGGTATACACCAAATAAATTTAGTGCCTGTTGGAGTATTTATACTCCCTAAAATTATACATTTTATTAAGAACTTGCTAGAACTTGCTAGATGGCCATAGAACTTGCAACCAAATAAGGTATTTCTCGCTGTAGTTTCTTTCTAAATGTGATATGTGTCCAACTGACATGCTGGGATAACGTGCCGGTAAATTCTGAAGAGATTGGTACTATTGTCGTTCTTTAAAACCGTTCGTAGCTCGAGTTATACCTTCCTAAGGAAGAAGACGACGACGACGAACATTTTTTTTGGGAATGGGCACGAGAAGCAGGTTCTTTGTCTGGAAACGCATAGATTAATGACATGAAACTAGCATGAAAACGTAGATCTTGGTGTTGTCGTTCGATTGCTGCAACGAGATAAGTGATCCGTTTCTCCGTTGTCCCTCCCGACGCGATTTAAAAATTTTAATGACATTCATCATTCCTCAATCAATCCTATATTGAACCTGCTGACGCAGGTTCAGATATTAATAATTAAATTCAATACAAATTTCAAAATACACTACCACTAAACATCATTGAAAGGAGGGAGAGGGTTGGAGGCAAAGTTCCCAAAACGGATGCAGCATTCCCCCTCCTAATGGCCAGAGAGCTTTGTCACCTGTGGTGTTTGCAATGTGGTGATCCAAGTCCATCGAGAAAGACATGGAGTGAGGGCCACAGATTCCAGAAGTTTCGAAGGCAACAGGAGTGAAGGAATGATACGCATGGGAGGTGAGGTAACTGTATACTTCTTGATCTTGCTCATCTCAGCCTGGTTTGCTGCTGCACACACTTCAGAGGCTGCGATGGATAGATGGGAAGTGGCAAAAGTGTCTACACAGGTAGCATCCCAAACCATTAATCTGCCATATGACCCAGGAATCATGGTGATTCCATCGGGACGCTTACCATCCGCTCGACCAAGACCAGTGGGCTCTAGCCGAGAACGAACGATGGCAGAAGACAAAGCCTTGTGCAGAATGTCATTAAGCATGGCATGGCAGTTGTGGATGAAATTATGTAAACCAATTTGAAAAACAGAAACCTTACACACACACACGCATATACACTCATCGATCTGTGCCATCTTCAGGAATTATAACAATTGCCAGGTGGTTAGGTCCCTGCCAGCTCCTCAGGTCCAGGAAGACTGTGAAACTGTGTTGGGCCGCGATTGCTCCCTTTGTAGCATAGATGAATCAGGGTGTTAAAGTACAGAGGTCAAGTTATGTGCAGTGAAGGAGAAGTGCAATCCCATTAAGCAGCCAGCAGCAGATCTCACCTGTTTGTATTTTTCAGATGCTTGCCTTGGTGAGAAGCTGCCAGTTGTAGATCCTGGTTGTGCTGACGATTCTGATGTCCTGATGGACCGTGGGTTGGAGGAAGATTGCTTGGCTGGTCCAAAATGCAGGGTTTGCGACACACCATACTAGTAAAACCCCCTTTACTGCATCCCAGCTGAGGCCTTTTGATTGCCACTGGTTTCAGCCTGCCAGAAGAGCTTGCCGTACTTCAGGGAAGCTGCAAGAGTACACCGAGAAGAGCTGGCAGATAATTGACTGGTATTTCACCAGCTCAAGTGCAGTGATGTTCCAGGCCTCCAGCCACAGACTTGGGTGTCTGTTCTGTCCCTTCTGCTTCCTGGGGAGTGAGGAAGGGGGTGCTGACCCTCTACTTGACTGGAACCAAGGAAAACGCTGGTTCCCATTTGGTCAGCCCACACACTTTGACACTGGTCAAGGTAAGGTGGTTATATTAAGGGGAAAGAAGTTTGTCAAAATGGGCATACTTACTCCTCTTGACTTAGGTAGTAACCATGGTGGTGATGGGGGCATTGAGGAAGCTGTGGTCCCGCAACCTAGTTGAAGTGATGGTGCCTCTTATTACCACTTGGTCTTTCTACGTGCGTCTGAGTCGCTGGACGAGCTGCTGAAACTGCAGGAACTGGATGTGCTTGCGGATGATTGTCTGTGGCCTCTTTTCCCGGTGCAATGGCGGATACAGGGGGTCGGTAGTCCTCACTCAGTTGGACCTGATCAGGCTGGCTAAAAATCAATACCAATTAACGAATATTTGGCAAACGCAAGGGGGAGGGGGAGCCCCTTTTCGCATTCCAATTAAGGTTACGCACTCCTCTTTGAAAGTCTATAGCTACAGTCCTGCCGCTAGCTGGCCGTTTGAGTCTTTGTCGCCGGACGTTTCGTGATGGGACCGTGACCGGTGCTCCTCGCATGCTGGTTGGTTGTCGAGGCTGCTCTCCGAAGATTCACTGGAGCCCGTTGGCTGTGGGCGGGGCGACTACCGAGCAAAACAGTACAGATTCTAGCTAGCTAGCTAGCTGGGCTTTTAAATTAGTGTTATTTATTGATGATGGTTATAGCATCTCGTACTCAGACCTAATGTATTACACTGGGTACGAACACACGTGGCATTGTGCAACAATGGCGGCCATGGATCAACGCAGCATGCCATATTGTGTGAAGCAAGCTAACACCTGCAACTATCTACGATGCAGCAGGAACTTCGAGGCAAGCTTTCAGCCGTTTATACCATTGTTTATCTTATATCACGAATAGGTACTTTTATAGCTTAGATTGACTAGAATTGAGAGATCCGCATGTTTTGAGTGTCCCGCGAAACGTATATGTTAACGAGTTGTTAATTGGATGCTAATTTATTTGCATAGTTACGGAATCTAGGGGACCGTAAATGGGGATTGATCCGTTCTAATTCATGATACATACTTTGGCTAGCAAAATAACAAACAACATACATGCGTAGAAGCATCTCACATATCTCAAGCCAGTATTTCCCCAGACCCAATTCTGATTATCAAGGCTACACCAGACTATTTGTGTGAATTGCACCATCATATATGTGGGACAGTTTCGGACAAAATTGTATGCAGTCAAAACTCATATACGCACCACGTTTGTTCCCTGTGCTTACAGTTGAGAACATCATACTTGGCCTAATTTTTTTTTTCTTATGTACCCTCTTTTATTTAAATTTTATCAACAACTTTAAAAGCTGAAGACAAAAAATTATGCAGTTGTATACAAAATACACTTAGCAATGTGAACTTGAAAAATGAAATTATTAAGTATGTTATTTGATAATAAAAAAATTTAGTTAACCCCCTCCTAACTTCTTTGTTGATTTTCTCCCTGAAAATTGGGTGGTTTCCAGCTAAATTTGGTTTATAGACACTTCATCATTGTCTATACCTTTTCAGTCTTACGCGTCCAACTTTCGATCAATCATTACGGTTTTAAACACTTTTTTTTTTCTTTCTTCTTTTTTTTTATTTTGTTCGTCGATTTGTGCTCTCCAGCAAGTGCGGAATTGCTCTGAATATTCAGTATTAAGCGAGCGATGCATGTGATATAGAATCAGCCTCCTTACGTACTTGTATCGTTCAATGCAACGTACATAAACAGCTAAAAGTTGAAAGCAGCTTGGTAACGTTGCCATTTTGGAGTTGTTAGGAAATGAATATAATTATATTACTCGTAAACATTAATAACTATCCATGCTATCATGGCTGAGGGCGGTGCCGAGGATGTTGTTTTGGACGATCAAAATTGTTCTTTTTAGAACCAATCAGAGGAAGCTTCAACTAGCAAGCGAAGCTCCAGGCGCGCTAGCGTGGACACTGTATCTGTGTGGGCAGAACTTAAAAAAAAAGGAATCTTCACGAGGAAATCGCACAACTAGAATTACTGAACGCCAGCAGGCAGAGAAAGGAAGGAAGTTGTGCTATTTCCTCGTCCTTCCTCTGATTGGTTCTGAAAAGAACCGTTTCGATCGTCCAAAACAACGTCCTCGGCACCGCCCTCAGCCATGATAGCGTCAATAGTTATTAATGTTTATGAGTAATATAATTATATTCATTTCCTAACAACTCCAAAATGGCGACGTTACCAAGCTGCTTTCAACTTTATAATAACTCAAATTACGATAGGAGGGAATTATCAATATCCACAAACGCCCCCAATTTTTCCCGCATTTCTTGTGGATGCGGTGTTAAATAACTGCTTCCATTTAGAAGTTATTCAAGATTGATTTTTTTTTCACAATGTACAGGGACCATTGTATCTAGATTTAGTAGTTTGAATTTATTCTGCCAAGTTGATGTTTTTAAAATTCAGGGAAATGTTTGAGCTGTGGATGCCTCTAATATAGTATGTTTTAATGAGGTGTTATCTTGTTAATTTAAATCTTTTGATTGTATTAAATTATATTCTACTTATACCATAATAATCATCAAAACTAATAACACATGACAAACTACAATCTAACTAGTAAACTACAGGTTATGATGTGTAAGTCAGCCGCTAAAAAGAGCTCTGATACTTTAGCACAAGGACCTGCACTTGCAAGAAGTGCTCTGGCATTCGAGCGCACAAGGGATTTGTGGAGTCTGCTATAATGTTTAGTTTGTTTACATCAACATTTAAGCTCACGTTAATAGAGCATTTGTCAACAATCTTAAGTTAATAAACTGCTTGTGGTTAATTTATAAACCCTTGATTGTGAAACACCCTCTATACAGTTAGGATGTCTAGTGGTGCTGAGGGCACCCAATGGGATCATCCTGGTGTTCACAGTGGAGAGAAAGTGGAGGTGGTAACTACTTTTCCATGGCGACAGTTGCTGTTCCCACGTTCCCCAGTTACCTTGGCAGCCAGATAATGCCACCACACTGTAGCTTCAAGGAGCATTGGTTCCACCACAGGGCAAACTGTCTTCTGACACACAAGTAGGTTTGCAAGCATGTCTTTGCCTTGAGAAAGCTGTGGGCTGTAAACTCATTTTTCTGTGGAACAAGAGTGTATTTATTCCTATGTTTACTTGCGATTCATGAGGACTGAAAAAATGTGTTTTCAGTTAGGACAGTTCCGAAGCAGGGGGAGGATGTCCCCCTCCCACACAAAGTTTTAATATGGTAGTTGGTTTATGAAGCTTCATACCTGCCCTAGTTGGCTTTGCAATGTAACTATGCTATTGAACCGAATTAATTTTAATACTGCCCATACATTTATTGGACATCAGAGTAATAAGCTGCATCTTTAGTGGTAATTGCCACTCATCAGCTTCAATGATTGTGTGTTCTAGTATGTCCCCAAAAAGTACAAGTCTGGGAGGAGGGAAGGGAAAGGTGTAATTGGAAGGACAGTGCAGAACACAGTGGCAGGGGGCTATCTTGTACCAACAGATGGTTATCATGTCCTCATTTCCCCTTTACAGCTCCTTCAACTATTAACCAGCACTGCGTGTCCACTGATACACGAAATTGTATATGTGAATTTGCATTGTTGAGTGTTTTCCATTTTTGAATTCTCTTGTTAATATTGTTGGTGGGGATCTCTGCACGAGCTTAGTTAAATCACCATATGCATTTGACTGCATGGTGAGAACATACCGGTCCTACGTATACTGTCGAATTAGACGATGCACACCACATTCCAGAGAATGTTCCTAGCATCGGGCAATCGAGAAGAATATTCTGTATTAAATATGGTTGGTGGTGATCTCTACACGAGCTTAGCCTTAGTTATACATTTGCATGGTCGGAACGTACCGGTCTTACCGTTGATCATGAATTAGAACGGACACCAAGCGCTATGACTTGAGCATGTTTTATATATGAACCAATCGATACACGCTTAGGAGGCACTCAGAGTATCGAGGTCCAGCTGCTAATTTGTTGTGCTAAAAATACAATCTTCCACTAAACGTAGCATTCGACTTCGATGAATGAAGAGTAGTGTATCAGTATAAGTAGGTGAAACTGAACTTGCCGCAAACAAGCAACAACGAGCCATAGAAATCGGTTTTATTTCGTCGATCTAACAAGCAACAACGAGCAATGTCGATCTATTCTATTTATAGCACACGCTGCATATTGATATAGATCATTCGACCTTTCAGGCTGGACCTTTTGGCCTGACCTTCAGGCAGGACCTCGGCCTGAAAGGTCAGGACACACCCTAAATGCATGCATTTAATTAGATTGATTGTTATGGCAAAAACATTACTAGACATGATTATATAATCAGTCACACGACTACTGATATATGCATGCATTGCGCAGAAGTAAGCTATAGACGTAACTAAATTTAACTGTTCACGAACGAATGAACGGTTCAGCACCCATGCATTGTGCTTAAACATTACACATGCCTCCAGTCGCTGAGGGAGAAGATTCCACCTTTGACGTTGTTGAATAAGCTTGGCTCTAGAAAATACCCGCTCAGATGGCGCAGATGTGGCAGGGATTGCCAGGTACTTTCTCGCAAGCTTAGAAACTCTTGGAAACCGTGAGTCGTGCAATTTCCACCATGCAACACAGTGCAAAAAGTTAGATATACGATACGGTATATTATTGGTTATATTTGAGAATACGCCAAAATATACGCCTGAGTACTATATTGAAATATAAGACGGCGTTTATTCAAGAATCCGCAAGTGTTAAATACGTCACTGTTTATATAGGCACAATTAAGTGTACAAAATATACCCCCGTAAGTATATTTATATCATACCACCGTGTATATTCAAGTTTCACATATTCTGTGTGTATATTTGTCTGCGAGTTATCAATTCCTGTATAAGCGTTCATAAGCATCTAATTACTAAGGAGCTGGCGCTTGCCTTTAGTACTTAGCATGTGACAGTCAGTACAAACCGAACTTGACACGCTCAATGCCGAAGTCGGAATTCGATACTGATGGACATCTGCCTGTGTGTATATGTGTGTGTGGACATCTGTCTGTGTGGGACATCTGTCTGTGTGTGTGTGTGTGTCTGTGCATATGCGTGTGTGTGGACATCTGTCTGTGTATACGTGTGTGTGGACATCTGTCTGTATGCGTGTGTGTGGACATCGACCTGTCATGTGTGTACGTGCGACTGTGCATGTGTCCGTCTGTGTGCTGTGTGTTTATGCGTGTGCGTGGACATGTGTGTCCGCGAGTGTGTGGACATGTACGTGCAAGTGTGTGTCATTACAATTTTGAAATGTTAATGTGTACCATTTTTATTCTTACCATTATTGTTCAATTTGAAATGGATATACAGTACATAATGATATGGAAAGTATGGTATAGAGGTTGTGCAATAGCGTCATAAATCGTCATCAATAGCAACCTTTGCTAAGCGCCATTTTGAGTGTCAAAAGCACACACGTGTCTATCCGTAATAGAGTGATTGGAGGTCCTGACTAACCGTTTGAGCCATTTCGTGTGATTAAATGCAGCTAGAAAGTACGGCCAAATACTCTGAGTATTACTATTAGCTTCATGACACTGCCAAACAGCGTTACAAGGTAAAATTGGAGCTGGTTGGTGCGCTTGAAGACCCGTATGTTGCGTATGAGAGATTGTTAGTGTAGATTGGAATAATTGGCCTCAGGTTCCGATAGCTGTAGCAAAGACTCTGCAGCATCAATTTTTTTTTACCAACTTCCTTTTTATCACCTCCAATGTTCTGTGGAATCTGTTCATATCATGCACACGCTTCCTCTTCAAAGGGCTCTTCATGTGCTCGAATAAGGAAGGAACATAATCAGGGGATAGGAGGTTGTTGCTCTATTCCCCCGAAACGAAGTGTACGCTACATATCCACGAGTACTCATTTGGAATCCAATCTTTGCGCCGGCCCCACTGCTGCTATCCACTGGGACTTACGTTCTTCATCTTGAGGAAAATGAACGCCCGAACCTTTAATGAAACGATTACTGCATCCAACTGCACAACAAGCCTTGCCCATACAATTGCTTTTGACACTCAAAATGGCGGTTAACACAAATAACGTCACTTCGCTCCGCCCATTGCATAACCTCTATTGTTTTTTACAATTTCACGCAGGCTTGTAAATGTTGTAACATTGAAGATTTCTGCCAGTTCAAGAAATAGGTGATAGTCTTACTTGTCAATAGGTTAGTGCTGTTATCGTTGTTATTTACTATTTATAACCAAATTTTAAAGTGCATCAATTAGAGTATGCCATTGCACGTGATGGCTAATTTTGGCGGGTTCCTGTGTGAGTGCATGGCCTGGAAAGGTACGTGACTTTGCTTATCACGTTTGTGTTATTTTGGGGATGCGTTTGTGATGTAGTACATCAGCCTCATCAACCTGCTGAAAGCAAGCCTAGTATACGGTAAGCGACTCTGAACAATTTGTGTGCAATGCACTTTATTGGTGTTGGTCTCCGGTTATTACAAGCGGCCGATTCTGCTGAGGTAAGTTACACACAGTGGCAAGTATGACCATTTCAATTGATGCCAAATGTTATTGTTCTCGTCTTTATCAGGTCACATAGTACGTGGGGACCGCTGTCTCAAGGACTATGGGTTTCGGCTATCACAAGCGCGGGTCGATTCTGCTGAGGTAAGTACGCAATGGCTTTGCTAACTTTGTAACAAGTATTGTATTACCAGTAAAAGGGTCTTACACGAGACTGACTGACACCTACATAAAGACATACAGGGTATTATATAGTATCAGAAAGTTCTAGAATGTTCTAGCAGGCTTCTTCTTGCATGACTGGCAATTAGCAGTAGATGTGTTAATAATGACCTCTGTTACATAATTCCCCCCTCCAAGCCTTGCGTCCCTGCAAGGTTAATGGCCATTATCTCTGTATCTCAATGGTGGTTGTCTGTTTCTGGGAGGATTCCTTCTCAGTAGCTCTGGTGGTGCTAGATCAGGTGCAGCATCTTGTAACGCAACATTGGGGTCATTTAGGACATCAGGGCCCTGCACTTCTATTATGTCATCCTCATGAACGACTTCCTGTTGTGTTGCATCTTGGTCCTGCTCTACATACGCAAAGCACTCCGCGCTGTTGGGCTTGGAGGAGCTTGCTTCACTGTTTGTGTGCGCTTGGATGGCAGGCAAATCAGGGTTGCTGTAGCACAGCTTCAGCCGATTTCTATGAACAATTTGGCACTTTGCTCCACCAATTATTTGTATTTTGTAATTTACAGAGCTCAGTTTGTCAACAACTGTATAAGGTCCTCGCCATAGGGAGGCCAATTTTCTAGTTGTACCTGTTTTCACAGCTGGGACATACAACCACACTCTATCTCGTACTTGCAATTGACCTTCCCCAGTGCTTAGCTTATCAGCTTCTTGTTTTTGGCGTTGGTGAGCAACATCCAGGTGTTTACGTACCGAAGAGAATGCGGCTCGAAGTGACTGTTGCAATCTGTGGACATAACTTGGCAACTCCTTCTGTTCCTCACCTTGCCCCAACATCACATCGATTGGCAGTGTAGGTGAGCGACCAAACATAACCAGGAAGGGGGTGTATCCTGTAGAATCATGGATAGCAGTACGATATGCAAATAATGCATTTTGTATATGCTCATCCCAATCTCTTTGATGGTCAGCAATAACCTTTGCTAGCATTGATTCAAGAGTACGATTGAACCGTTCTACCTGGCCATTTCCCTCTGGGTGGTATGCTGTGGTTTGTGTCCTATTAATGCCCAGTGTTGCACAAAGAGATTTAATTACCTCACTCACAAGGTTGGCCCCCTGATCACTGTGTAGATACCGTGGTACCCCATAACGGCACACAATCTCATTCACCAACACTTTAGCTAGAGTGACACTGTCAGTTTTGGCCAAAGGAAAGGCTTCTACCCATTTGGTGAAAAGATCGGTCACTATCAGGATGTATTTATTTCCACAGGAAGAGGTAGGCAAGGGGCCCATAATACCCATGACAGCTTTTCAAATGGATAGTTGCTCTTGATGGTACCAATAGGCGAATGCTGTTTAGGGACTGGATTGTTCCTCTTCTGACAACGATCACACTGCTGTATAGCATTCTTGACATCAAGGTCACACCCAGGCCAGTAGAAACGCTCTCTCAGTTTTTCTAGAGTTTTGTGAACACCCAAATGCCCTGACTTGTCATGCAACTGCTCAATGACAAGTGGCCGCAAGGTAACTGGTACTACTACTTGAGGGGGGTGGCTACCACCAATCAAGAGACGACACAAAACACCATCATTCATTAAGTACCTGTACTTCCCTCTCTTATCTGTCGACTCCCCATTTTTTAGCGCCTCGATGATCTGAGAAGTGTACACATCTTTGACCTGTTCTTGCCTTAGCTTCTCTGTGTCTTCAATGCAGGTTATTCCTCACACCTCTCTCACCTTATCATCATGTAACTGGGACTGTGGTGGATCCTCCGTACCTTGTGGTCTTCGTGACAGGCCATCAGCATTCCCATTATTTCTGCCTGGTCTGTACAGCACTTTCATATCAAACTGCTGCAGGAAAAGAAGCCATCTAGTTATACGTCCCCCTGTGTCCTTGAGACCCTGGAGAGAGGTTAGTGGGTTATGGTCAGTAAACAAGGTGAAGGTTCGGCCATACAGGTATGGGTAAAATTCTTTAACAGCTGCAACGACTGCTAAAGCTTCCCTCTCCACAGTTGAATAATTACGCTCAGCCTTATTCAACTGACGACTCCAGTAAGATATGACCCTCTCAACACCATTGATTTTCTGACTAAGGACACCGCCTACTGCAAACTCTGAGGCATCAGTTGCTAGGATGAATGGTTGCTGAAAGCAAGGGTAGGCCAAAATTGGTGACATTGTGAGCTTTTGCTTCAACAGTGAAAATGCATCGTCGCATTCATTACTCCACTTGTAGCCTCCAGCTGTTTTCCGAGTGAGCTTGTGGAGGGGTTCAGCAATAGCAGAATAGCCTTCAATGAATCGCCGATAGTAGTTTGCTAAACCAAGGAAATGGCGCAGTTCTTTGATGTTGTGGGGAGCAGGATACATCGAGACAGCTCTCAATTTTTCTGGATCAGCTTGGACTCCTTGCTGGGAGACAATGTGCCCCAGGTAGCATATCTGGTTTTGAGCAAAATGGCACTTGCTAGGCTTAAGTCTAAGTCCTGCTGCAGCCAAATGTTCAAGAACAGTTTGTAACCGTTCCAAATGTTGCGGAAATGTGGCACTAAACACAATGATGTCATCTATGTATATCAAGCACTGTTCATATGTCAACCCAGCCAGAACACACTCCATAAGTCTTTGAAATGTTGCTGGGGCATTGGTGAGCCCAAAAGGCATTACGTTAAACTCGTAGTGCCCACCCTGTGTTGAGAACGCAGTCTTCTCCTTGTCCAGATCTGCCATTTCAACTTGCCTATACCCCGATGCTAAGTCAAGAGTAGAAAAGAATCGAGATCCCGAAAGTGATTCCAGAGTGGCATCTATCCTTGGCAGTGGATAAGCATCCTTGTGTGTTACCGCATTAAGCTTCCTGTAATCAATACAGAACCTCCATTTCCCATCCTTTTTCTTTGCCATCACAACTGGAGATGACCATGGGCTGTTGCTCTTCTGAATCACACCTTGTTCCAGCATCTTCTGGATCTCTGTTCTCACTGTACTCTGAAGTGCAAATGGAATTCTGCGTAGTGGTTGTCGGATCGGTGGCCCATCAGTCTTGATTGTGTGTTTCACTACTGAAGTCCGACCAAGAGGACCCTTCTCTGTTGCAAATAGTGTGCAGAATTTCCATATGAGCTGTTTCAACTTTTCTTGCTGAGAATGGTCCAAGTTAGCCCCAGTCAGATCAACATCTGGCATTGTGTCACTCTCTAACCCACTAGTATCATCTTTGTTCACAGTCATCACAATTGCACTAGAATTGAAACTAGCCACTGTAGTACCCGAATGCAAAGTAATCGATTCATGTCCCGTATTAATAACTTGCACAACTACTCCATTACATCGGTCTACTGTATTCAAGCTTCTTGCAATCAGTAATCTACCCTGACCCTTGTAATCGGGCTCCAGTAGCCCTTCTTGTCCTAAAATCACGCCAGGGTATTGGATTCTGCAACTAATTAGCCGTTTGGATCGCGCTGGTATTTGAGTAGTTTCGGGGACTGTGACTGTGGCTATGATCGGTGTAAGAGTTGTTGCTGGTGCTATTAACGGCAGTGAACTACGCGTTGTGTTTAGCGACAGCGTATTCCTAACACAGTCAATTACTGCCCCATATTGCGTAAGAAAGTCCACCCCCAGCAAGCAGTCAACGGTAAGTTTTCGAACAACTACAAATGAGTGCGTATTAACGAAATCACCAATGGTAATCGAAATATTAACACGGCCTATGACATCTAGTGGACTGCCATTCGCTCCGACGGTGAGTAGCGTAGTTTTGTCAATTTCTGAACGACTGCTGGAAGGTAAAATGTCGAGAGTAACCACAGAGAACGCGGCGCCCGAGTCTACCAAAAAATCAATTGGTCTCTCCCCCAATAACCCGCGCACGCGAAGCGTAGTGTGATCTACTCCACATACCTTAACTGGGTCTTCCTCTTCTGAATCGCCGCGATAGGGTCCTTGACGGCGTGGTCGCTCCGAATTTCGGGGCTCACTAGTTGGGCAGTTGCGGCTGATGTGTCCCAGTTTATGGCACGTAAAGCACCGTCGGCGATCGCGACGTTGTGCCTCGTCCGTCTTTCTTCGCTCAGCCAAACCAGACTCCAAACTCTGCAAACGAATCAGCATCTCGCTCATCAGCTTTTGAAGCTCGCGCGGGTCTTCACACTTCTCTGCAGCTGGAGGCGTCGTTTTCGTACGAACCACTTGCACAGGTGTTTCGTGCTTCTCACTCCCTTGAAATGCAAGGGCGCGCTCGACGGCCAACACCTCCTTCAGTGCATCCTCCGGTTTGTTCGGGGTCCCCTTTAGCAAGATGTGTCTGGTGATCTCCGGACGAAAACCGCCGAGGAACCCCTGCAGCAGAACGGCAGACTTTGTTGTATCCTCGTTGGGGTAGGCCTCTTTAAACAACCTCGTTAGATTTATCTCGTAGTCCCTAACTGACTCGTAGGCGCCTTGCTTGCGCTCCGAGAACGCCTTAGCGGAGGTCAACGAGTCCCGCGTTATGCCTGCTCTGTCACTCAAAGCTTGTTTCAGCTTCGTCAGAGTTTCTTTCTCCTCCGCGCTGAGGGAAATGAATATTTCCACCAGTTTCCCACGAAGTAGTGCAGGGAGCATAAGGAGCTTCTTCTCATCATCCCATTTACTGGCAGCCGCAACCAAATGGAACCTGGTCCAAGAACGTTCAAAATCATCGGTAGTAATTTCCGGGAGAGGTAGGCTTGACGTCGAGGTTGCCATCCTATCCCACCGCTGCCACCAATGTAACAAGTATTGTATTACCAGTAAAAGGGTCTTACACGAGACTGACTGACACCTACATAAAGACATACAGGGTATTATATAGTCTCAGAAAGTTCTAGAATGTTCTAGCAGGCTTCTTCTTGCATGACTGGCAATTAGCAGTAGATGTGTTAATAATGACCTCTGTTACAACTTCATTTTGCTTTTCTGCAGCGTTTCTATTCGAACTGGTAAGTATGCTGGGGGCACTAAAATGTATTTTTCTTTTGTGCGCATTTGGTTAGTCAGCACCAACAAGTCCATCACTAGAGGTAAGTATGGCCATTTCAATTGGCGCCAAATGTTATTATATTCTCGTCTTTATGAGGTCACACTAAGTTAGTACTTGGGAACCGCTGTCTTAAGGCACTATGGTGTTTGAATATTTGTGTTTGGTGTTGTACCACTTATATGTGCGAAGAAAAGTTTTATAAACCAAGCAGATGCAAAGGGGGAGTGGGGATGGGGGGGGGGGGGGGGGGGCGGAGGACTGGTTTACGGAAGGTCAAAGCCCAAATTACGATAGTGCGCGGTTCACCAAACCGTGTAACATTAATGAAATTCAAAGGTACCAGAAACCGCACGTGACTGACAATATTTCAATATACGCATTTGCTTATAATGTTCAATACGCAGACAGCTTATATTGCTGCTTATATTCGAATATACGTTATAATATACAGTGTCGCATAACAAACTTTTTGCACTGTGCAAGTGGATCTATAGGAGATGTAGCATTCACTTGTCGGACCTCAGGAATTAAAAGCCAAGCATTGAACTCGTCTTTAACTTCTCTACGTAGGCCGTGTGCTGGTGCATCACTATTATGATCGAGTTTTTCAGATTCTTCTTCATCTGCATCAAGAAAGTCAGTCTTCAAAACGACGATGTTTTAATTTTGGTGGTACTGCATGCAGCATCATCTTCATTGTTCTCATCATTTTCAGGTATGGGTATCTCTGCCACAGCAAACATCTCATCTAATAGTTGCTGAATAAGATGCTGTTGGTGCGGTTTTAACCACTCTAGGCTTTTATGTCGAGGATCTACAACTGCTGCCATCCCAAGCAGAACATTACCAGTATCCCAGCGCATCTTCATATCTCTCAAAAGAAAGTTGTGCATGCTTGAAACTGGTGTGGGAAAGGTCAACCCAAGTCTTGTTCAACAATCCCCAGGAATGAGGTGGATTTGGCCTGCTTAAATACAACATCAGTTGTGTTATCTTGCGAGACAAACTGCCAAGTGTGGAAGAGGCGGATCCAGGATTTTGGGAGGGGGGGGGGGTCTAATAACTATTGTCACAAGTGGGGGTGGGTATGGGAGAGGTCGTGCCCCCTCCTGTGACAGCCATTATTTAGCATGAAAGTATACATACGTTTGACAGAGATATCAAAACAGCTTAATGTAATATCATTTGTTAACATGAAACTAAATGTTAGCAAAGGCAACAGTTACATGTACTAGTGTTCAACTCTAATCAACAAAAGGATTCCTTAGTAGCATTCTACGAGGGTGGCGATGTGAAAACTCTTCCACTACTTCCTTAGAGTCGATATCCACTTCTCTATGGTATTTGAGCAGAGCTAGACTATTCAACCTGTCTTACCCCATGGTGCTTCGTAAAGCAGTTTTAAGATGCCTTAGAAGGCTGATAGATCTCTCACATTCACAACGTGTCACAGGAAGTGCAGTAATGATGGCAAGGAGAGCATGAATGTTAGGATAAAAATCCTTATCAGTATGCCTTAGAACCTTCTCAGGAGTGTCCAACTAATTTGCTTCTGATGGCATTTTAGTCCATTTTATCTTCCACATGTCCATTTCAGAGTCTAAGCCTTTGGAGAACGAATAGTCATCATCATAAAGCTTAAGTTGGTTCAGAGATGGTGGAATTGGAATTTACAATTTCGGGTGGCATCAGCTGAATGCATTCAACTAGGATACTGATAGTTTCTTTATCAAACCGCATATCAAGTTCTGTGATGAGATGGTCCAACATAGGGATGGTAAGGATTCGTTTATAGTAGTCACTTATATTATCTGCTGGGGGATTGGCATGATGCAGTTGCACAGGTGATATTCGAGGGCATGACTCTGTTACTCCAACACTTTCAGCCAATGCTATAGCCTCACGGTATATATATGCATGCAACCTGTCAACTTTAGATCGAGCTTCTTTAATAATAGCTGACTTTACAGCCTCTACATCATTGTGTGCACGAACTACATCAACATATTGTCCTTGAAGCTTTATACTAAGTCCTTTTGTGTAAGATAATAAGGCATTGTGACTTAAAAACTAAAGCAACAACAAAAGAGAACTGAGAGATGGCAAGCAAGAAAGAATTTGCATCAGACCGTGACTCTCTGTTCCATTCTGATGCATGGCTTGATGCTATTTCTTCCATACTACATACAATTGGCATAAAAAGGCCTCAGAAAACTTCAAATGCTTCATGACGTTCAACCCAACAGCACATCTGCTTCATCTGTGACCTTTTTTCTTCAGGAAGTAATTACCCTATCCATTTTTCTAATGCAAGTTGCCTATTAGGCGAATTACTGAAGAACCGTGACACAGAATCAGCAGTCTGCATCATACTGTTGATCTCTTTAACACTACAACATTTCACCTCACAGAGATTCAGATGCACAATGTGTGCATAATGCTTTTGGGTATTTTGAAGTGATTTGTGGTGCTACACCCTTAGATAATCCAGACATTGCTCCAGCACCATCATAAGTCTGTCCACAATATAAGTGTGGCTGTAGCTCCCAGACCGCAAGGTTTGAGATGATATTTTCTGAAATTGCTTCACCCATAACACCTGACACACACTCATGAAAAGCAATGAACTTTTCCTGTGGCACACCTTCTTCAACATAACGTATGCAAATTGAGAGCTGCTCATCATTAGCCACATCAGTAGCCTCATCTGCAATAATGGAAAAATATTTAGCCTGCCGGACTTTAGCAAGGATTTAGTTTCGAATGATGTCTCCACAAATCACAATAAGTTCATTCTGAAAAGTTTTGCTGGTGTAGAGTGCATTGGATGCACTATTCTTCAAGTGCTCCTCCAACACTCTATCTCCAGCCTGAATACGAAAATTGAGAACAGCTAGAAAATTGCCATGGTTACCATTTGGATCATCCTGAACATCAGGGCAATCATCTCTAAATGCAATACCCTGGCATCCACAGAAAATGACTGTTTCAACAATTGATCTGATTTTTAATCGATTTTCCTTCACATGTTGTGCCCTCTCTGCATTTATTCGGTTGTGCTTCACATTCTATTACAGAAATGAAAGTAGCAGCTTCTGTTACAGCATACTGGTGAAATCTCTTTACTTTTTGGGTTTGATGAATAAAGTGCTCACTGAGCTTCTCGCTTGCCTTTTTGAAATTTGTGAAATGTCTCACAACAAGGACCTCAAACTCATTCACTGAACACTCACACTTCCCAAACAACACACAGAACTTGCAATAACCACCATCTTGAGATTCAGAGTACACTAAACCATTATATTTGCTAAGCCATGAGTGCTGAAAACGTCTCTTTTGCCCATTTATACTATGGCAAGGAAATTTGTAGCTTGCAGCTGGTATAAAGTGCTTCTTAAGCAGGACATACTTTTCATTATCATGCAGTCAGGTTACGTTCTGACTTTAGTTTTATTACCCTTCCAAAATCTCCTGACGAAATAGCAGGGTGCAAATCATCATTTTGTTTGTTTTCACATTTGGTTTCAATCCGCTGTTTGTGTTGAAATACCAGCACTGTTTTCAGGGAATGAAAGAAAGGAAGTTTGTTCAGCTACCTGCATCTCATAGTTTGCAGCAGCGTCTGATTCGATTGCCTGCGTATGATAGACCACAGCTGCAGGCAGTGTTGCGCTTACTGTGACGGTATTACTTCCTGGCATCATGCTAGCTTCGCCCAGTGTGCCCACTTTGACAACTGACTGCGTTGTGCAGGATTCTGATATCATAGTGTGCGGCACACTGACACAATTGTTTTCAGCCATGGTCAGTGGTGATGTTTTGTTTGAACAGCTAGCCTGAGCCACGTCTGTGCCCTCTGTGGGTATCGTGGAGCCTCTAGCGTTAGATCTATGAAGCAAAAGTTATTGTGCATACGATCGCCTTAAATTAATAGAACAGGAAACTTGCTGCAGAGTGCAATTACAAATTCAAACCCCAAAACTGAGTCAAATCCACCTCATGTTTCCTTGCTTTAGTTGGAACACATCAGTCACTACCTCGCATAGTGCTCTTTGAACGCTTCATATTGGAACATGTCAATTAATTAATTATTTGTGGTTAATTGCTGGTCGGGTGCGTACATGGTGGGTGTATCTTGTGCGAACATGGAGAAGTCTAGACTATGGCGCCGAAGGCGCCCTCGTTCATGACCGAAAAATTGCGAAATTTTGTAGGAGCGAGACGGGTGTTTTTTGACACCGGATTCGGGAAGGCGGGTGCAAGTTGACCTAGTCCTCGCGCTATCGGCGCTCGCACCCTAAACCCTAAACCATCCTCCTAGACCAGCTAGCTGCTGGGCTTAGTGTGTGCGTCTTGTGCGAACATGGTGGTTGTGTGCTGTGCGTACATGGTGGGTGTATCTTGTGCGAACATGGAGGTTGTGTGCTGTGCGTACATGGTGTGTGCGTCTTGTGCGAACATGGAGGTTGTGTGCTGTGCGAACATGGTGTCTGTATGTTGTGGTTACATGGTGTGTGCGTCTTGTGCGAACATGGAGGTTGTGTGCTGTGCGAACATGGTGTGTGTATGTTGTGCTTACATGGTGTGTGCGTCTTGTGCGAACATGCATGGAGGTTGTGTGCTGTGCGTACATGGTGGGTGTATCTTGTGCGTACATGGTGTGTGCGTCTTGTGCGAACATGGAGGTTGTGTGCTGTGCGAACATGGTGTGTGTATGTTGTGCTTACATGGTGTGTGCGTCTTGTGCGAACATGGTTGTTGTGTGCTGTGCGTACATGGTGTGTGTATCTTGTGCGAACATGGAGGTTGTGTGCTGTGCGTACATGGTGGGTGTATCTTGTGCGAACATGGAGGTTGTGTGCTGTGCGTACATGGTGTGTGCGTCTTGTGCAAACTTTGAGGTTGTGTGCTGTGCGTACATGGTGTGTGTATCTTGTGCGTACATGGTGTGTGCGTCTTGTGCGAACATGGAGGTTGTGTGCTGTGCGTACATGGTGGGTGTATGTTGTGCGTACATGGTGTGTGCGTGTAATTGCAGCTACTTTTTTAAATTCAGTATTTTAACTATGCTTCACAAAATGTGGACCATCATGGAGTCTGCACAATCAGTATTTTGACTCCTTTTTTAGCACCATGTAGTGCTTTACTCCACATCTCTTTCAACCTCTGTGTGTGCATGTGTGTGTGCATATGCATATGTGCATAAATGTAGTCCACGAGGACATTTATACGTTAATAGAATCCAAGCACACCAAAGTATTACTACCACAGCTATAATGAATTGTAATGTACATTGATGAGATTCTGTTTTGTAAATTAAATTACATATACATATTATCAAACCAAGATAATCAAGATTAAATGTACTGCTTTTATAATTGCATAAGATACCAATAGTTAACAACAATAGTTAACTAGAGATAACTATTTCCTTATTAACTGTTTACAAGTGGTGAAATAATATATAGTTTCCAACTTAATTAGCTGCAATCAAACCAAGTACAAGAAAACTAGTTCAATAGTATGGAAAGTTTGTTATTATATCCAAAACGTGGTTTAAATGCACACTATTTAAATGCTATCACCAGATGCCATGTGAGTTGAAGCTTGTTGGGATGTAGCAGTGTCTTCATCATGTTCCATTTGCACCCCTTGATCCGTTCCCTCCCCAGTGGTAAAAATGCACTCAACCAAGGGATCTTTGAATGATATACACCCACTAGTTACCTCTAATCTTTGGGGGCAGGAGGAAACATTGTGTGGTCCATTGCAAAACAAGCATAGGATGTGTTTGAGCACATCCTATGCTCATGTTTTGAAAATGCAGCAACATTGTCAGGCAGTGAGTCATTTGTCCATCGAAGACAATTCATCCAAAAGTCAATAGGCATCATGTGGTTTAAACATGCCTCCTCATCATGCCAGACTGTCTTTGCCATTTATTTCGATTTAGCTTACTCCACTTCCTTCTCAGCAGGGCCATTTTATTAGACCAATGTATTTTTAACCTGCTACTTTCATTCTTCTCAGAAAGTAAGCTTTCATCTTTGATAAAGTGCCCGGAAGCCTCCCAATCACTTTTAAACCTCTTTATGGATTTGTCGTAAGCATCCGCGTTGGATATCGTTTTTCCCTTTTGAGCCATGAAAACCTTTGCTGATTAAGCGCTAACGAAGTACAATAGCACGCTAGCACGTTAATGTCACCTACCAATTTCGAACAACCAAATAGCAATCAAAAACACTTTGCATATAGAACAAGAGACGGGTTAAATCGCACACATAAGCCCATACAGGTATGCATACACGATACACGCATGCGTGCACAACACAAAGACAGCGCAAATCCTCCACACAAGAACAAAGACGGCGCTGCCTTAGCCTGCTATTGTTGTCTGGAGCTAGCAGTACGAAAAGATCCCAATCGTCACATAGGATATAGCCTAGTCTGGGGACCAGACCAAAACAAGAAATGTTTAGGGTCTGCATGGGCGTAGGAACCGGGGGGGCCAGGGGGGCCTTGGCCCCCCCAATCATGTAAAAGGGGGGGCCGATATGCTTTACGGCCCCCCCAATAATTTATTCTATACATTTTAATTTTATCTCCGCACTGTTTCCATCGAACCGTAATGTTCAATGATTATGTAAATCATTGATTGCATGTTACCCCTTTAGTTTAGTTTTAACTCACCGGTACTTAGTATCCGTAACCGCACGTCACCATATTACGTCTACGTCTACTTCATTACGCGCGCTCTGTAATACTGTAACGGTTAGCAAAACCGTGTATTATTAACGATAACATATTTTCTGTGTGCCAAAAGTGGACTGCCCCCCCCCCGGTTAATAATTTTACAAAGTCGGCCCCCCCAATTTTAAATACGTTCCTACGCCTCTGGTCTGGAACTTCGCAATAGATCATTTGGTACAGGAGGAATGTTTTGCGGCATGTGCGGAATTCAATTCACGTAACCAATCGATCAATGAATTGCGTTATTATTGAGCATGGCGTTGTGCAAGCTCTGCGGTAGGTTGCCGCCATCTGTGAAAGATACAAGACGGCTAGATGCATCAGCTACATCGCTGGTCGTAAAGTTGGCTACGAGTGCTTGCGTGGATCCTACACCTTTCTGCGAAGGAACCGTGTGCAAAACTTGCTACTTTCAGCTCCACAGACTGATAAAACTCGAGCATCAGTACAGTAAATTGCGTGACGAGTTTGTGGCAAGAATGGTGGCCACAGTTCCAGCTATATCAGAACACCAGCTGCAGCATCCTTCACGACGTCCGCAGCGAAATCAAGTATGCCGCGTGCATCGGGTGTTCCATGGTAAATTTCTTCGCATCACTGTAGGTCGCTGGTCCATCCGCGAGAGAGGAGGACTTGACTCAGTCGGCTCCCTCTCCACCAACAACAGTACTACTGTTCGCCAACCCCTATCTGTTGTTAAGTGGTTTACTTGACCGTTTAGGTATCTTATGGTCGATCAACTATGAGGACATACGTGATTCCTCCCAGTAAAAAGCGAATCATTCGATCTCTCACCCGAGGGAACTTTTCAGCTACTGTGAAACATGTATTTAAGGTTTGAAAAAAAGAATTACCTCTGGACCATTACAACTTCAGTGAATGTCTGTTTTCAGGATCCGAATTTGCTTCCTCATTTAGTCAAAGGCATGGGTAAGGTTGTAGCTGAAGAAGTGAAAGCACTATGCTTCCACTCAGCACTTAACACAGCATCTTGTATTTCACTGAGCGTGAAGGACGTGATACACATTCTTGAAACTCAAGCACCTTGTCTTTCTACTATACTGAAGGCTTGCATCACCAATGAGGAACATAATTATGCGTTTGTTTCAGCAATGGGTGTTTTAATGAAGGGTCAATGGAACCATGCATGTATTATCCAAAGAATGGTATCCCTCATTCTCTACATGGGACATGCTAGCAAAAAAGTAAGTGTATGCAACTATTCTCAGTTCCTCACATAATAAACACCCCACCTTCATATACAGGTCTCCATTCGATTGCAAAGGTTGTGTGTCTGCTTATCGTATAGTCGAACGTTGTCACTTATCAATGAGCTTGGTGAGGATTTTGATAAAGAAGTACTTGAGTGGAAAGCAAGTATAGAAAAGACAATGCTATTTCAGGTTAACTTTGCATGCTGTTTCTGTTAGTCTAGGGTCCTGTGCAATTACTAAATGTTTACCTATATCAACAATAGGGAGTCCCTTTGACATACCATGCTTATGTTGATGTCGATGAAGGCAGCATCAGTACTTCTACTTCTGGTTCTGATGATGATGTTAGCTCAAAGCTAGGTACTGATATCGATGATGCATGTGCAGGAGGGACTGAGACAGACAATGATACAGAGAGTGGATCAGAGGAGGAAGGCTGTTGTAAAATAGATGAGCCTGATGTACCTAATTCAGATCCTGATGATAATACTTTGGATCTTGGAAGCAATGGACAGGATTCAAAATTGTTGGGGATAACATTGATCTAACAGTGAAGCCAAGATACATGAGGCAGGAAAGGCAAGCAACATCACTCCACTATTTCCATAGCTATGCAGTAAAGGACAGAATTGATTTTTCAACATTAAGTGGAACCCCAACTATTATTTATCCACTAACATTTGATGTTAAGAAGTTTCTACCATCTATTGAAGATAATAGTAATATTGAAAGTCACATGACTATCCTGTTTGCCAGAGCGTTAGTGACGAGCATGCCATATTTTAAAAATCACGTCAGTAGGGCAGTCATCAGGCACATTCCACATCAATACTCAGCTGAAATGGCAAGAAAGTCCTGTGTTGTAAGTTCATGTACATACATCTATTATGTTAATTAATCCACATATATTAGGTTCCTTTGGGTGTCCTTCCACGTAATGAAAACCAGCTAAACGAAATGATTTTGATCATGGAATCAATGCACAAGTATTGCCCCAATGTTCAGAACTCCTTTATGGAGGACGAAGATGATCCCACGTCTAAGCTAGATGTTGACTGCTATCACCACGTCCTTTTGGTGGAGATCAACTGACTGTTGCTAGAGCAAGAGGTGCTCAGGGGCAAAGAGAGAACTCAAACTCAGGGGAAAAGAGACTGGAGGGACTTGTTCCGGTTGTAGAGGACTGGCACACTCAGATGAATCTCCTTATTGTAAGTCTTCTACTGTTTGTTTATTTATGCACCAAACATAGTTATTTTAGTTATGTCTGAAGAGCTTACATAAAGCCTGGGAAAGACTGCCTCCTTACGTAACATATCATTGTATCTATCCTATTTGGGTTTATCAGCCCTAGCCATCATGACCCATTACACAACCATAGTCTGCAGGAGTGGTCAGTGTATGTACCTTCCCCCCTTCCCCTTTGTCTACAATGGCACTAGAATACCATTACATAGGCATGTGCATTACTTTTATTCTCAACAATTGTTCCTTTGTAGTTGATATACAAAAGGCTGTATAAAGTAAGCTCTGGCAAAGAAGGAGGTACACTTTACCAGCTAAGAAACTTGATCAATAGAAGAAATGTTGTAGCTAACCCTAAAAAAGATTTCAACGCTTGTGAGGACTTTTTCTTCTTGTTATTAAATGCCATATCCTAGCCGCTGCAATGAGCCACTTTGGAATGAGTATGCTGAGTGATGATCCATCATGTGAACTGGTTCCTGACAATATAGTTCACTGTACAGAGGATGAGAAGTTGTTAATACTAAGTAGCAACATAAAAGTGATCCTAGAAGCTATCAGGATCCAATTTCCTGCCCAGAAATACTCTGCTATGTTTGATGGGGTCAACATTTATGCATCTGAGGTACTTTCTTTGGGACTTTTTTACATGGAGTACAAAGATGCAATACACGAAGGGGATGGAATGCGTGTTCTAAGGTGTTGGAAGTATTTGCTACCTCTGTTTAAAGCCAACAATCACAATCACAATCACTACGCTATAGAAGCAGCAAATCTTTTGACACAGTATCATTACATTTTCCCCCCACGACAAGCACAACAGCTGCTTTGGTCACGTTTCATTAATGCAACAGGTAAAGCCGGTCACAATATACCATGTGACCTCCACATGGAACACTTGAACAGGCTTTGTAAAAGTGCAATCAAAATGCTTGGTGTTAATAAGACAGAAAAAAGCATACAAAGAGTTGGCAAATGTCTTCGTATTTTAAAGGTTGTGGGTGAAAGATATGACAGGGAGATGGATATAAGTGACACTACCGGTACCCACATAAAACCCTCCGACACATGTGACCAGACAAAATACTGAAAGAACTCACTGAAAGGAGTAACATTTTCCTACTTGGGGCTAATAGACAACATGCTTCATTCAAATCTGTTCAGAAAGTTGTATATTCTACACTCAAAGAAGATGAGTTTCATGACTGGTTATCACAGTACTTTTTTCATTTTGTCTCCTTATCTATGTTGAACCGTTAAAGTGTTTTCATTATCAGCATACATAAGAATTACATATTTGACACACACACTGAAAACTACAAATGTCACAACAGACACATCCATTGCACCTCAGAAGATGCATCAGCACAATCAAAGTTCTTAAACAATATCTTTCTTCGACATACTGTTACATTCTTGCAATAGTCTATCATTAGGGTGTGTAACCTCCCCTGCATAATGAAAATCGATTTTTCCGAATACTTTTAAAACACTAATCGATTTTTCAGGTTTTTGTGGATCTGGAAATCGATTTTTCCGAATAGTTTAAAAAACAAAATCGATTTTTCCGAATAGGTTTTGCCAAATTTCCTGCCGAATACCTAGGTTATTCAGGTTATTTTGCTTGTGGAGTGCACACTCAGAAGATAATTTATGTCTGCACAGAAATCCACCTGGTCTTGCACCCAAAATAGAGCTATGCATGTCAGTTGAAAACACAGAGACACAAAGGTCTACAGTAGCATGCATGTGTTTGCCAAATAGAGTTTAATAAATTGTATGTCTTTACCATGCACTTGTACATATCCATAGTAATGTATCCAACACTAACCACGGAGACCAGACATCACCATTATAAACTCACCCCACATCACCTACAATCACGTACTCTACTTACAATCATCCCACAATACTCCATTCCCGTTCTCGCTAAATGCATATGAAATTTTCCATTAATACGATTGCGTAACGCTCTCTAATTCCTCCACATACTCAAACAGAGCGTGCATACTTACTTGAAGTGGGTGAGAAGTCTGTCATTCTGTTTCACTCGCTAGCAATACTCAGATATGTTCACTTCGGTACCACTGTACAATAAAACAATGCAATACTAGTACTGGTACATAAATTTATTGCTACTACATATAACAACTCGTGGCATATACTAATGAACTTACGTGAAGACGACGATAACAGCACTGAGCTAGTACACGCTGTATATTTTGTATCCCCAATTGATGCACATTAAATATTTTGTATTATATTACTATCTATTTACTCAATTATTGATTGCTTCCGATGTCGTTATGTATGTATAAATAGTAAAAACAACAGTGACGTAGTATAACTCTAATTATCATTGAAAATCATATCCGGATATCGTTATAAAAAGATATTCGAATAATGGACGAATTGTCGATGCTGACGACGAATACCTAAGTACCTCCGAATGGAGAAACATAAACCGGTTATTTCGAATAGATAAAATTCACTAATCGATTTTTCCGAGTAATTCTAAGTTGCTATTCGAACGGATAGGTTTTTGCGAATATCCGAATAACCCGAATAACCTGATAACCGGTTACACACCCTATCTATCATGCATTGTGAAGTTGTTGTCAAACGAAGCTCTGAGTTCTTGTAATACAGGACAGCCTTGCATGGTAAACCATCCCTTCCTCCACGCCCTGTCTCCTGAATGTATGACTGGATATCAGATGAAACACCCCAATGTATTTCTTCCCGAACACCTTCAGTATTAAGACCCATTCCAAAGGCTACAGTACAAATAAGGACTCGCAATATTTCACTATCATTACACATGGAGCTAATGATGGACTCCTTCACAGTTCCGACTGTAACATTTGTGAACAAGTCAACAAGGCGATGTTTAGATACATCTGGGGATCCTCGAGGGAAAGTAAAGTCTTTTCCCAAACCATGTTTGAAAAATCTATAAAGCATTGTGCAATGCTCATATGTTCGAGCAAATATAACTACTCTGGGAACAGTTCTACCATGGTCCTTCAATTTTTGAAGAAGTTCCTGAAAAGCATTAATCACTGTTGTTTTAACAGTAGCATGATACTTAATGTTTGGTTTATCAGGGGACACACTTATGACAACTGGATTAGTCATTCCCAGGTTCAAAATAATCAAGTTGCGGGATGCAACAGTTGCTGTGGCAGTAAGTGCAATTAGAGGAGTATCTTGAGGAATTAGACTTCGAAGTTCACCAATGCAAGAAAATTCCTTTCTGAACTGAGCACCCCTAAAAAAAAATCAATATTGAATTGCTAACATAGAAATAAGCATAAAGCAGCTCACCATTTGATAACACAGTGAGCCTCATCAACAGCTACACACACCAATCTGTCTTGATAAACTTTGGCAGTTAGTAAATCACGCCACAAAGGGCTACAAAGGATAGTTTCAGGTGTAAATACTACTATCTGGTAGGCTCCCTCTTTCACTCCTTCACGAATATCCCTGCTATCTTGATCACTTCCTACGTAGGCAGCTCGAATTCCTCTGGAATTTAGTATCTCTACCTGATTCTTCATCAGAGCAAGCAAAGGCGAAACAACTAGTGTTATAGAGCCCTCAACGTTCCGCAGAGAGTCAAACACCATAAGAAGTATAGCGTAGCATACAGACTTTCCGGCGCCCGTTGGTAGCAAAACAAACACGTCCTTCCCCATTGCTACGCTCCTTACGGCTTCAGTCTGCTCTGGTCTGAGAGTGACTCCCAGTTTACTACAGCAACTCTCTAATATGCTATCGAATCGTTCTGCTAAAGGTGTAGCCATGTCAACGCGATTATTTAATTCTTGTGGTCCAATTAACGCATAACTGCAATTTGATTGGTAGCGCCAACATTCCGGCGCTGTGTACCAAAAGCTCTATTGCGAAGTTCCAGACCCTAAACATTTCTTGTTTTGGTCTGGTCCCCAGACTAGGATATAGCCCACCTACGCAGTTGTTAACATCATTATTAAATAATCAGTCATATCGATGTTGCACGTTTGAACCTAAGTTGCAGCACTATACAGAAAGTCCATTGGAAATTCCAATGGCTGTTTATCTTTGCTTTGCTCAGTCCTAGAATTGTTTTATAGAAAAGTGCTGAAGTTGGTACATCGAAAAATTTTACCTTTTTATACGGATAAAATGGAACATATTACTACGCATTTATTATTTATTGGGAATAGCAGAACAAAAGCTATTTACTCACATAGCAATCTGCAAATTTATATATTTTGGAAAGCAGAAGCAGATAAATTCAAGTAACCAGAAAACGTAAAAATGCTCATCATATTCACCTTCAATGTGCACAAAAAAAATCTTCTCATTTTTACTAATAGAATGTAATACTTTAATCATATGTTTATGCACTGTGATGTGTGTGTATGCATGTGCGTGTGGTGTGTGTGCATGTGCGTATCTGTAATCCTTTGTGTGTGTGTGTGCATCACTATACCTCCTCCATAGGCAAGGGGATGAAGCCAGCAATGCATACAGCACAAAGGAAGGAACTCGTAGACGCATTTGGCCAGTGAAAGCAGATTGGTGTGGTAAGGCATGGGTGTGGTTTGTTTTGTAGGAGAGGTGTGGTCATCAGTGAGAGTGATGATTTTGTCTGCTTATGTAGCCTCTTCATCATGGTTAATATGTGGCGTTTTTGAATCATGATTATGGGTATGTGTGTGGTTTGTGGGAGTGTGTGCATGTATGTGTGTGTGAGTGTGTGCATGTATGTGTGTGTGGTGTGTGTTCATGTAGATCAATTATCTTTCATAGCCTATGGTTGTGCCATCATTGTGGGGCAATAATGATATGAAGGTGTATGTTGATAGCAATTAGGAATTACTTGTAGAACCATACAAGAGAGCATCATATCTAGACGTACTCCCGTGTTGAGCTATTGTTTTGCGAACCCATGAAGAAGTTGTCCATAACTCACACTCTGCTATGCACAGTGGCATACAACAAGCATGCACAACACTTGTTAGAATACAGAAAACGTCAAGGTATTGGGTGTTGAATTTTGTGGTGTATCAGGCAGCCTGATCGACTGGTATGGACTGCAAGGCTCCAGAAGAGCACACGACTCTCCAACCCACACTCATGTGCACTTGGTCCAAGCAGATTGTTTCATTTAGAAATGACAATGGAAGTGAGATAGTCAAATCAGGTTGACAATAGCTGGAAACTAGAAAGAGTAAAACAAAACAATACATGAACATACGGTATCAAAATGTTACCAGGGTGTAACTAGAGCAAGTTGTTCGTGTGTGTATGTGTGAGTGTGTGTGTGTGTGAGTGTGTGTGTGTGTTTGAGTTTGAGTGTGTGTTTGAGTTTGAGTGTGTGTTTGTGTGTGTGTATGCTATAGATTATAGAAGTACTGCACCATATGCTCAGGAATGCTCAGGTGTTATAACAGGTCATGTACACACACACATGTATACATACACACATAGGGTCTACATGTATTCCCTGCTTGAGAAACTCTGGAGACGATGAATTAGCAAGGAGACATGCTTGTTGCCACATGCTGCTTTGGGTTTGTGGTAGGGTGCAGGCAACGCCTACTGCACAGGTGAGTGGCTGTGTTTCATGTGCTCACCTGATCACTTAGCTCTGCCTTCAGAGCAAAAGAGAGGACTGTCCAGATAACTCATTACATGCAGTATGTAAGTTTTTGGGGAAGGCATTGCTCTATTACATACCCTGATTCCTTTGTCTGTATTGAGTCGGCAACGAATTTGGTTCTGTTTTCTTTGCCATCTAACCCAACGCACACCTTGCTGTTTTTAATATTTAACCTTTCTCACACCCAACATTTTTAGGAACCTCCTCTCATTTGTCTCCTCATCCCAGTGGACAGCAGAAGACCATGCAATCTGAGTCCCCTCCCCTCCCCTCTGATACCTTCCCTCCTCTTCCTTGCACTGCAGCCCATTACAACTAAGATGAACTCTTTCAAACAGATGAAGAAGGCCATATTCCCTGTGCGGGTGAACGCAAGGGGGTGTTCTCTGGTGCACAGAGATAGAGGAATGGCCTGGGCACCAGGGATAGAGGCAGGTATAGCCTTGCCACTAGGTGTAAGAAGATATGGCCTAACCATGTGTCCAGTTTTTGTAATGTATTGGTTAAGGAACCATGCAGTGTGTGTGTGTGTGTGTGTGTGTGTGTGTGCGTGTGTGTGTGTGTGTGTGTGTGTGTGTGTGTGTGTCTCAACACTAATTTATGTACTCCATTGTACAAGTCACGCATTCTAGCTACATGTGGAGCTAAGGTCACATCAGTTTCATTGTGGAGGTTTAACTTTTACATCTGCTGTGTTCCATAGCAAACGATCCTTAACCCGTATATAAGGTTTGTTATTTATTATCAATTATGTACAAATTCTTAATTTGAAGTTCTTTCTTATATCTTCAACTCGCAGAAACTACATGCAGCCTTGTATTGAAGCAGCTAGTTTTGCTAACCGGACTATATGCTTTATGTTCGTCTGTATGCTGCGTTTCATTATAATTATATTCATCTATAATATATCACGTGCATACCGATGCTTTATTAACGATTATAGTGTTCCAAGCGAGTGATAATTGTAAGTGAATAACACTCGTTTTAATGCGTGACTATCACTCGTGGTAAAGTCGAGTGAACCTCACCTTTTGTAGCACGTGATCTCACTCTTCCAAGCGAGTGATAATTATAAGTGAACAACACTCGTTTTAACGCGCGAATGTCACTCGTAGGTGAGAATCACTCGTTATAGCGAGTGCTATTTCTAACGCGACTATCACTCGCTCGGGCGAGTGATGGTCGCGCTTTTGTTTTTGCAGTGCACGGAATACCCCAACCCCGAATTCTGTGTAACATACTTGTGTGTTTTTATTATTATTTATATGTTTAGGCCCAGTGACACTACATGTATAAAAAATCCGCTGGCTACTCTAAAACATTTTTACATGACACAACTCGCCCATTTTTGCATATTTTTGAATGTACTAGCCTGTATAAATTATGTTTGGTAATCCTGTTCCAGAGCAAGTTACATTGCACACTATGCAGCTCAAAACTACATTACCAAAGAAAATGTATACACGGAGGTACGAAAAAATGGTGTAAGCTTGAAAAGGGCAGAATCAGTAAAAAGAGAGAAGGACCTGTCTTCAGATAGTAATATCAGTAAATGGAGAAATTGGAGTTACATTCAGACAGTGATACAGATGAAGGCATAGTAGATGTTGGAATTCCAGAGTAGGAGCACTTACAGGATGATATGAGGCTTAGGCATTCTGCAAAAATAGATATACGTCCAAACATGCATAAATGTATCTGCATATAACAAAAAGTGTGAAACATCATCATTAAGTACAAAACAAAAAATATATACAACTCTAACAATGAAAAAAAAAAACAGGTAGAAGAGCAGATTAAGCATATTGCTACATAGACACATATAGTACGTACATTGTGGAATTACTTCTAACAGTATGTGCAATACTCTCCAGTTCATAGCTAAAAATAAGTACTAACAGGGTGTTCCACAACAAAGGAAATTGTAGCTCCACTAGTAGTTATGGGCATTGGCCAGTGATAAGGAATGAATTCAGGTTGTGTATTTTGATTGATGGTAAAAACCAAGTATAATGAAGTGCCTAAAAATCATCTCTTTGACCATTAATAAGTCTGCAATGCAAAACGTTTATTCATTTTAGGTTACAGTTACAATTATCATCAATTTGTAATACTTGAAAATGGATGGTCACTTCCATCTTAAATGAATTGTGTTCATATTAGCAGATTAACTTTCTAAAACTATACAATACAATACTTGATTTTTAATTTTCAAATAAATGCATATGCATCGTTAATTTATTTACATAAATCATTCATTTTGATTCTAGTTCAGTATAAGTGAAGATGAATCATTTGGTAATTTTATAATAATTATCAGCTGATTAGCAATATTTTGAACACTATTCCTTTATTAGGGACACCCTGTAGAAAAATGCCCACGCATCAGATTTGTGAAGGGATGAACTGGTGACTTATTATGAACTGCAGATCCAGTTTTCCAGATCTTTTGACAATTTCACTTCACCCACACTTGCACTTTTCAACACATTAATGACTGTCTTCCAAGTATACGGAAGTGACCCATTTCTCCTCCACACATCAAATATCTCACTATATGTTTTGTTGTAGTCTTCCAATTTCTGGGAGCATGGGCGTATTGCATGCAGTTGAGACTGTGTGAGGCCAAGTTGCAGACCAATAGCTTCATACTTGTCAGGAATTACAGCTGCAACTTTGTTCATAAGGTCTGGTAATGACGGCACACCATCTGAACAGAAATAAAAAGCAGACAAAGTAACAAAATGTGTATACCTTGCAAATTACCCACCTAATGCACTGGGACATAGCCACATCAACTGTTTCTCAGTCAGATCTCCTCTTTGGTCTCCTTCAACTGTACATTTCCACTTGTATATGCCTGAACGTTTCACCACCAGTGCTAAATGGGCGGGTTCTGAGGCACAACTTGTGCCGGGACACATCAAGGCCTCTTCAAACTGCATAGATGTGTAGTTGAGCAAAGAATAAGCATTTTCAATACCCTGTCGGACAAGTCTTATAACTTCTCTGCAAGCTTCACTTGAACACTCATCAATAAGCACTTCAATGTACGAAAACTTATCGACAAGAGTCACAATTTCTGGAGCATATTTTAGTTCAAAGGAGACATAATTGCGATACAAGCAGAGCGGTTTGTTTTTTTTGAAGCAAATTTTCCAAGATGCATTGGAATGTGATAAAAGAAGACGACTAGACTACAAAACACACCATTAGGAATACAGTCTTGGCGGGGTCTAATTATCATGGGACTGCTTCCTTGCAAGTGTTGCAGTACTTTGTCTGGGTTCAGATAAGATAGCAGAGCAGGCATCAAATACTCACCATGTCCAAAAGTAGCAATTGCCTGAACTTTCAGTAATAACTTCAAAAAATCTTGTGGAGTGAATAGATTCTCTTCATAATGCTTTGTAAAGGATTTCAGGATATCCAGAGACAAGATTCCGTGGTCCCTGAACTTAATCACATCCTTCCTCACTGCTACAGTCTCATCTGAATTATTTCTCAGTTTATGGTGAAACTGCACCAGTTCCGTACATTTGTTGAGAATCACCTGAGGATCACTGAACACAGTCTGGGGAAGAATATCTGGGTAATATAAAAATATATTGTGATATACCAGATAGTGCAAGGCAGCAGAGAATGAATCATGCTCAATGTGCAGCCTTTTTGCATAGCTCTGACATTCCACAAGGCTCAAAATACCATTGTGCGATGATCTTTGGAGAGCAACTTCTAACCCAAACCATGCTATGGGCATTTTAATAGACTTGGGTGACTTTGCTATGATTCTCTGTCGCAGTATCTTAGCAACATATCTGTCCTCCTCCTGAGGCGCTTTAGTATTTACTAAAAATATCACTTCTTCTCCTTTGCAGAGCACACTAAAACTGCCTGCATCAAATAGTTCTTTGAGTTGCCGATTCTTTTCTTCGATGGATTCTGAGCATTGATCTGCAACATCTCGATGTGTACCCACAGTGATGATTTCTGGAGAAGTATCTGCTGAGCACACTGTTCTAAGACAGTGCTGAAGTATCTGTTTGTGGGAAAGATGTGATTGATATGATTTATCAAAAGGCTTGCCATCATCTCCGCAGCACTTAATAACAGGGCATTGAGACAGTTCTTCTGAGATATTCAAGACAAATATAGCAACAGTAGTGTTTCGAATGAACAATGGAAGGATATCATGATACTGAAGTTGACCACCACTATCAATGATTTGCATGCACTTTGCTCGGAACATTTGTTCCCCACACGAGGCACATCTCCTATCAAAAGAGCAATGGATTTGATGAATCAGCTCATCTTCAACGGTATTTGTTATGCTTCGTTGTGAGATACAATTTGTTGCCACAACATCAGAAGGTACAGGATTAGAGTCAACATCAGAACCATCAACAGGTAAATTAACAACCATCTTTGGAAAAGTTTCAACCACATCAGCCAATGATGATGCAATGGATACACCACGGTGTTGTATGGTTTTTACTATAATACTCAACAGTGTTTTGTCATCTTCCACAACAAACCAATCGTCATCCTCTGGCCCATCCACACTAGCCCATGAGAAGGAGATGGATCGAATAGGGTTGTCAGCTAATCCAGTACTGACTTGTAGACCAGGTGGGTCCTTCTTCAATAGAAGGTGTTTAAGGTGAGTCTTCCCAACACCAGCTGCTCCAAGGATTAAACAGCGAGTTACCGAAATTTCAACATACCCCCTAGTCATCGCCTCCTCATACAGAAGTCTAGATAAGTGCAAGTGATATATAAATCAAATTTACTCATCAGCATCCCAGATAGCATACACATTAACTATATCACGTTACTGGTACTGCACCAGAAATGACCCTGAATTCAAAAATTGTTTTTGATGCATCTTGTTTCATGTCCTCTAGGGAAATAAGCTATGTGCATTGCAAATGTACATTCTAATTTTCATATTGTATTGACACCAATTGAAAATATTCCAAGATCGTTCGTTTTAGAAGAAACAGCTCATATACATGTAGATCAGAAATTCCTACCTATGGTGTATTCTGCACACTCATGAGGGTTAAGGCAACAACTTTGTTTAGACGCGCCATACAAAAACTGTTACAGTGCTAAAAACTAACAGCAGATATATCGAACAATACGCATACGCATTGCCTTAATGCTAAATTGAGCTTTACAAATTCACAACCCCATGCACTATGCATCAAAGTGATATGTGAATTTGACAACAACGGCTGTTTCCCTAAATCGTGATTGGCATTATTGTAATCATTGAAATGAAAATCACAGTAGAAGGAAATTGAGCTTGAAAAACACAGATATGATCGCAATTGCCACTGTACAATGGAAACAAGTTCAAAAAGGTGAAACTCTGCCAAACTAAACTTCAAAACCTGCATGTGGATATGCGTTCCTTTTTCCTTTCAAGTTACAGTGCTAATCTAACATAATTATCGAATGTACTAAGATAGAATGTAAAGTTGCAACAGTGTTTTATCACTGTCCAACAATGCATACAATCAACATGGAAAATAAAATAACAATGCTTGTCCATTGCCAACAGCTGTTAGCTAGTAGAGAACATGTATTTGATAGATGGAAATTTATGCCATTACAAGACAATGTGGCACACGTCAAGACGATGCTTAAAAAATGATTGCATCACCTAAACGTAAGTCTTATGAATTTTCTGACATACATGTATCATTCAATTTGCACAGAATAGGTGTTAAAGGCATTAGAAATAAATTCTTGCTCAGGGTCACTAGTAGCTATGTTTCTGGGTATTTTTGTTTAACTCACTCTTGGAAAATTTGCCACTTGGCAGTTGAATATGAAGGGGCTAATTGACATAATTTTTCAGTGCATAGAGAAAATGGAACAATAACATGACAATTCACTCGCACTATTAAAGGTCTTCCGCCGCCCCTGAGAGTTAACTGACGCAACTTTTTGTGCCTAGTAACCCAGCTTTCTACGCTCGTTTGACTCTATTCCTAGTGTAGCTTCCAGCATTGGTCTGCAATGAAATGGTTTGACCTTTCCTGAAATAATTACTTGTTTCCCGGGCCTTCATAAATTTTAACAAACTGTTTAAATGTTACACTCATTACTTGTAAGGAAGCATTAAAACAAGCTATACGATTCATTTAGATTGCTGAAGCCTCCACCCACACCAGACCTAAATATTACAGTACCATTGTTGTGATATGAGATACTGCAGCTATGTCATTATACTGTTAGTCTACAGTGCACTGTGACATGATGAATTGACTTTACTGGTACAGCCTTTCACACATGAGCACAAGTGTTATGATCAATGTCACAGTAATGCACAGCATCAGTGTGCTAGTGTTGTGAAATTGCTTTATGAGCTCAGGCTTGTTAGTGTTTTGCATTGTTGTGATTCTTGTGTCTCTCTCTCACTTGGACCGGTTCTTCTCAAATCCAGAAGGCTTAAACCTGTTACCATGGTTTTCTTCTGCCTTGAGGTTAGTATATGTGCATCACCCCATTGAAAACTTCCACATTTACCATGGGCAGTCTTCGTGCCAATTGTCTGGTACACTCCTCTGATCTACACTGAAAGTAAAATCTCACTTACACTAATTGCTTTCCCTGCTGCGCATAATCTAGCTGGGTACACACACCATCAGCAGATAACTACATCTTTAGACTCTCCTCCCTTCCAGCACTCATGTAAAATGCCTCTTATGCTAGAAGTCAAATCTGACTGTGCACACTTTGCGCATTTTACATGAGTGCTGGAAGGCAGGAGAGTCTAAAGATGTAGTTATTTGACTGAAAGTTTCATATTTCATTTAAGTGTCAAACATGTTTACATGATGATTGGTCCATAGCACCATCCCGTGTGGAAATCATCACAGAAATTGACGCTTTTTCTGGTAGTGGCAA
>JABACO010000004.1:5587183-5706438 GCA_013339895.1 Ephydatia muelleri | reverse complement strand
AGTGCCCCATCGATCGGAGAAATAGCAGAGAAAATGGCACAGTTCATTACTGCATTTTCCTTATTTGGAAAATGCCACAACATTTGCGATCAAAACTTTATAGAGAAAGCACATGTGCATGCATTAGACAGCGTAAGTAACATTTTTGTAATTTATTCACTTCTCACCTTTGATGGTGTGCTTTTTGTTCAATTATACAGGCTGTTCATGAGTTTATGGCCTTCTTTCGTGGGACATTTGCAGATGCTACAACAACAATCAAAATGCATTTGCTGGAAGACCATGCCACACAATGGGCAAATGCCACCCACGTTGGTTTGGGCTACTAGGTGAACAGGGTGCTGAGTCGATTCATGCAAATTTAATAGATTAGGCCTGGCATTTGCACCCATAAAAGACAAAGTAAAACAGTTGCAGTGCATAGTAAAAGAACACCTTTTAAGTATAGAGCCACAAATAGTTGCTGCTATTCCTCCACCAACAAATAGAATAAAGGTAACACAAACCTAGCCCTGCTCATTTTAATCAGTTGTACATATATGTGCTCCTACATCACTTTTTAAGCTCAATAGCATAGCCATGCAGAAGGCAATCTGGATGTATCTGTTGGCCTCCTTAAAGGGTGGAATAATTTCTGAAACCAAAACTTAATAGTTTCAATTCTGTAAATATATACCGCTGTATCATAGGCCTACGTTACGAATAAAAATGGCCGATTTCAAGAGGTTATAAAATCACTTCAGAAAATTCGTCATCGCTAGTCTTTACCCAAATAAGTAAGGTCTTTCTACTTACTTTATTACAAAAGTTGTTTTTGGTCATACCTTGTGTCCGAGCGTCGGTATAGTTTGTTGAATCCACGAGGTCTCCAATCTCCGCAAATGGTACTATTGGCTTTCGAGCGCTAAAGCCACGGTTCATCATAAGGTAACTTGATTTTTGCTTTATATACGGTTCAAAGGTACTTGTCACTCATAGGGTGGCGTTAAGCTGCTTATTGCATTTCGCGTACTGTGTGTACTTCACATTCTCCTAAGGACATCGGTTGTCCGGTTCGTTGCTATGGGACCTAGCAACCATTTCAAAATTTCTGGGCGTAGGGCCTAATTTCCACGCGTTCAATGAGAGCAGACTACCGTGACCGTGACTGAAGGTGGGAGAAACTATAGTGGCGCCGATCGTTAAGAGATGCTAGCGCTCATGCTGACACTTTTCTTCAACACGTATACTGGTCCCCAAAAATTAGTGTGATTGGGTGTTGATTCGATTCACGTGAGAGCGCGGTTTTGCGGATGATGAATATCATATAAACATACAATAATCAACAAAAACTAATCAGAACAAGTTTGGTATACGCGTGGTTCCAGACCCTACATCATGCTAGGGCCCCCAGTCTAGAGGAGCGCGTGACATTTATATCAGTATTCATGTTGTATTTGAGCCAGGACTATTGTTGCGGAACATTGCAGTCATGTGATTTCGTCGTATATATAGATATACTTGTGTTAGTTAAGTTGTTGATATCAAAAACTTCCAACCACTTACTCAGCAGTAACGCTGATGTGCATGGTTATGGATTACTGGAAATGACAAGGTGAGCCGTGATTCATGTTTGTACATGCAGGCCCGTGGCCAACTAGGTAGTCTGGCGGGGGGGATCGATTAATAGGACTGCGGGACTTAAGGGGGTACAGGGCCGTAGCCTAATGGTCCGGTTATAATTCGGCCGATTCTACCAGTGGGGGGGGGGGGTGCTGTCCCTGTCGGCCGATTCAACCAGTGCGGGAGGGGGGGGAGGCCGTCGCTGTCGGCCGATTCAACCAGTGAGGGGGGGGGGGGGGGGGGGGGGGGGGGGGAGCTGTCGCTGTCAAAAAGAGATCGATCCCTCCGATCCCCCCCCCCCTGGCTACGGGCCTCAGCGAGGGGGTCCCTCGCGATGGGCCAAATACGAGAGTACGAAGGGCCGCAAAGCGCCTTCGGGCCTGATGCAAAGTACGATAACTAGACGGGGCGGAACTCAACCATCGAACGGGGAGGATCGATCGATCCCCCTGCCTACGGGCCTGACATGCTGGTGCATGATTTTATAGCTACAGTACCGACGAGTAAGTTGAAAAAAAAAACGCGTGTAACTCGCGTGTGCTTACCCGCGAGTTACTAGTGGTCCCTCGCGAGTACCCACACGCACGCACGCAAAGCACAACGCGAGTACCCACACGTTTCTGCACTCGCAAATTATACACACCAAGTGATACGGTACGTGGACGAGTACCTAAAGATGCTGCTGTTTGTTTTCTTTTATAAATAACCTACCTGCCTGGCACCCACAGTGAATTAACAGACAGATAGATCTAATACCTGCCACTAAGCGCGCGAGCGATCGACCGGCAGGACTATATCTATATGCTAAAGAGCTAGATCGACTCTAAATTATTTGGGTGGGACTGGGTACTCAATTAAGCTCTTCTATACTGATTTAGTATTCGATTACATGTTTATTACACACAAAAAATAACAGTACGATATTAATTTTAATAAAGGGCGTTTTTTCTGGTTTGTGTTGACAACTCAGGAATTTAGTCTGATTGTAGAGATACCAGTCCCTGTAGGTACATGTAAATGCACAAGCTGCTACATTCTATCTACTAATGATGCATGGCTCTGGCCCTCACCAGGGTGACACATAGATGCCATAAAAGACGGTTACTTCAAAGCAAACCGTAATAATTAACCCAAAACATAAAGTTTGTGAGTGTGACATGTACCATTCTTTATTTCCTCTATCACATGCTACTTGTGATGTGACTGTGAGGACAGCAACCATAATGTACCATCATATTATAAATGTATGCAATTAAGATCATAAATGAGAACCAACATTCAGCCCACAATCAGGTATTCATATAAAGGCATATGTCCATGTCCATAAGAACAACAATGTCCTTGTAGAATTATTCCTACAACAGCAGGTGGCCATGGCGGATGGGCCTGAGCAAAAATGATTGCATACAGTCATAAAAATAACCTTGTCATGGCAAGGACAATTTTAAAATTAGAATGTGTTTTTTGCTTACATGAACACCTATTACAGTTGACAATGGTCATCACTCCAACCATAGGGCACTGTGAAGCCCACCACCTGCATCACTAATTAAAAGACAACTAATCACCAGGACACCAAGGATACTGCATGGGCTAAACTTATCTCGGAATTAGCACAGACCTTTGGCATGGGTACAACACAATAGCCGCAAAGGCTATAGGTACAACCTAGCCGCTGAGGCTACCAGCTAGCATAACACCCATGCACAGGCACTGCTCTACATCGTAAAAGCACATGTTTGATGCCCTGTCTTAGCTTACAGTCAGCATGACATCAGTACAACCCAAAACCAGTCCTGGACATGGAGACTGTTGGTAGGAACTAGGTCACTGTAGTATCGTAGCACGCGCGGCGCTGGCTATCGTGGAGAGAGTCAGCGGACACACAATTGCAACACACACACACACACACACACACACACACACACACACACACACACGAAAACTATACATATACAATACGACAGCTCAGCCTCCAGTCCAGCTGGAATACGTGCACGACTCCGTCGCAATGTTGAGACTTATATACAAGACTAGGTACCGCGCCCCTGCTCCCATGGTATGACATCATTATGACATGTAACTCGTCCACTACAGTCACATTGTGCCTGTGTTCATGAGCTGCCCCTAATTTGATACAGGGAGGTATTTATAAGGTCTTTGGGTCCCCAGTCCTTACATAATGGAAAGGTTCTAAGTTACCTAGACAAAGCCGTCATGGTAACAAGACTAGTGCCAATACACAAAGCTTCAGGGACATTGGGAGAGTGTTCCCGAGTGTACATGTTTTCCTGACATTGCTATCAATACAATAACAATACTATTGGTATGCCCTATGTTCATGCACATGTTTCATGCCCTATCTTAGCATGACATCAGTAGAACCCAAAACCCGTCCTGAACATGGAGACTGTTGGTTGGAACTAGGTCATATTGTACCTGTGGTGGGAGTGTGTTGATTGCCGCAATCATCAACCGCATCCATTTCAACACGGTCACTTAGGGCGGGCAGGTGGGCAAGGCCCGAATGATCGAGAACGCGCCAACAAAGCTGTCCTGGAATGCTTAGCACAGCAGTACTCATATGACTAGCAACAATTACCTCGCTAATTAGCTTCGCGCGGGAGGGGGCCAACCCCCCCTCCTGTTACCCTCCCCCTTGTACTTCTTTCCCCCCCCCTAGAAATAAATGAGTGGACGCCCATGTGACTGACCACAAAACCTGGATTATTATAGGAGGTTCATTAGCAATGAACCTCCTATAATATCCCGTCATTTCGAGAAACGCTCGCACCTCAGTCTTAGTCTCTGGAATAGCAAAGGCCTCTACCGCTCTTAGCTTGCTCAGCTCTGGTATGACGACCCCCTTTCCGACGACGTGTCCCAGATACACACAGTGATCCCATGTCGAATTGACATTTGGACAGCTTTATCGTTAGCCCCGCCTGCTGAAGCCGACCTAGCACCACCCGTAGATGCTCCAAGTGCTCCTCCCACGTTTCACTAAAGATTACCAAATCGTCTATATACGCGGAGGTGTACGGTCAGAGATAATATATAGAATATTATCTCTGAGTCTAGAAGGCTACTGTCTTTTGTGTGCATTGTTTATCTGACCACTGGGCCTTACTAGCTTGGTGTGTATATATATAAGGACACGCGTATCAGTGTGTGCGGGAGCTTTTTTTCTGTGCTTTATTCGTAAGTTGATAACTACATGTATATTGAGCTTTGCTATACTGCGCTGGCCGTGCGTACTTCTACTGGACTGACCTTGGACCGTGACAGTTAGTGGGACATGTAGTCAATACTTGCCGCACTACTACATGCCTCTTCAACCATTATGCGGCAGCACTGAAGTGGAATAACCACCCTAGGCGTCAGAACATAATGAACATGGTGGGTACATGTTTGAGACATACCGATAGCTTCTGTAGGCCGATGGGGGAGGGGGAGGGGGTCCGAGGGATGATATTCACTATAAACTTTCACCCATATATGGTCAAAATCGATGGAGAATATCATGTCAACCTCTGCATCCGCTACTGACTTCTGGGCTACTTTGGTCTGGATTATGACCCCTCGATTCGATTATGAAATCTTATACAATTGTACCGATTCAAATAGTCAGCCTGCAAGCAGCCTGATGTTATGTGCTCTGCTCATTATTGCAAACTACAGTTCACATGGTCCATATGCCGAAGCATGTTTGCCCCTTGTTGCTTTCCAGCTGAAGTTAGAATTACCACTTTCAGCAAATTCGATAGTGATAAGCAGCACTAATTGTTCTGTCTGTATGCATTCAAGTACATGTGTAATATAATCTGTTGTGTTATTGTGTTTGGTTTATTTGTTACAATTATTTCACATACTCATTGCTACTTTGTGTAAAGAAATATTATCTTCCTATAGCAAAGAAATGTTTTCTTTTCAGTCATATTCTTCAGTACCTGTGAAAGGCGGTCGAGTGCTTGCTGGACAAGGGTGGGAAAATGGCGTTGGTGGTCTAGTAGAGGTGGATGGTAGGATTGTGTGGGGAGGAGAAGATGCAGCATACATTTCTGATGAGAATTGTAATCAATGGGAGAGATTGGCTGACAGCAGTGAAACTAAGGCCACACTAGCTGTGTGCAGAGGATGCTTAGTGTATGTTGGAGGTTTAAAAAAAGGTGGTTTGTGCAGTAATAAGGTAATGGTATGGAGGGAAGGGAAGTGGACCTTGATGACTGAGATGTTGGAAGGATGTTGGAGGTGTAGTGTAGTTACGTGTAGTGTTGGTGAGGGTAGTCTTGTGGTGATGGGAGGGATAAATCCAGAAGGGCGCATCAATTCGGTTCAAGTGTTTGATGGCAAGACAAATACCTGGCACAAGGGACCACCACTTCCTCTACCATGTTGGACTATGTCAGCAGTGGTCCATGAAGACCAGGTGTTTGTGATGGGAGGTCATGGCATGGATCGTGCAGTGTGGTGGACTAATATATCTGATCTGGTGAGCCATTAAGCATTGTGTAGCGTGCATGAATTTATCCTGTACACCTCACAAAGCGAGTGACGAAAGTGAGATGCATCTCCCAATTTTTATTTCAACCCACATGCATGTTGCAGACACATCAATCTACATGTATGTATACACTGCATATCTTTTATGTCACACTGAAAACTGTACACATGACCGTGTAATATAAGTGACTCATACAGGTATCTGATTGTTTGACAATCCCAGTAGATGAGTGTTGAGCAGTACGATAGGCATACAGTGCTAGAGGCAAATATTGTTCCCAGTCCTCTTCTTTCTCTACATAAGTTCTTAGTAATTGTAACAGAGACCTATTAAATCGCTCCACCATCCCATCGCCTTGAGGGTGGTAAGGTGTAGTGTGGGTCTTCTTTGTCCCAAACGCCTCTAGTGTTTGCCTCAAAATTGTGCTTTCGAATGCCCTTCCCTGGTCTGAGTGCACAATCTCAGGTAAGCCATATGTAGCACATAACTTCACTAGCTCCTCAGTGATCGAAGAACTGTTTGGTTTTGAAGTGGTATGGCCTCTGCCCACTTTGTGAAGTAGTCTTGCACCACCATTAAATAATGGTTGTTGTTTTTAGACACAGGTACCTCTAGTATGTCAACTGCTATCATTTGCCATGTCCTTCCAATAGGAATACTGTTAATCGGAGCATGAATGGGTGTAGGAAGCTTTGCTTGTTGACATTTTATACACTTACGGCAGAAGAATTCAACATCTTCTGCCATGCCAACCCAGTATGCTTCCTGCTGCAGCCTTGCTTTGTGTCTTGTTTACACCTTGATGTCCAGAACTAGGTGCATCATGACAAGAGTGTAACACTTGTTGACAACTTAGTGGTATTAACGGCACTGCAATCTTTTCATCTGTTGGTCCTGGAGCATATTGCCGACATGCTATTCCATCTATCACCACAAGTTGTGGCCATAGTTGAGACTATCTGGCTAGTGGTTGCTGCTTCCATTGTGCTGGTCTTTTGTCTGGTGTTCGTAATGCCAGAAGAACTTCTTTTAGGACAGGATCATTCTATTGTGCTAATTTCAGCAAATTCCTATCTGTTCCTGCTGCAACAACAGCTGCCCATTTTTCAGTCTGGGGTAGGGTGTGTAACCTCCCCTGCATAATGAAAATCGATTTTTCCGAATACTTTTAAAACACTAATCGATTTTTCAGGTTTTTGTGGATCTGAAAATCGATTTTTCCGAATAGTTTAAACATCAAAATCGATTTTTCCGAATAGGTTTTGCCAAATTTCCTGCCGAATACCTAGGTTATTCAGGTTATGGTGCTTTGGAGTGCACACTGAGAAGATAATTTATGTCTGCTCAGAAATCCACCTGGTCTCGCACCAAACTAGAGCTATGCATGTCAGTTGAAAACACAGAGACACAAAGGTCTACAGTAGCATGTGTTTGTCATATAGAGTTTAATAAATTGTATGTCTATACCATGCACTTGTACTTTTCAATAGTAATGGAAACCTAACCATCCAACACTAACCACTGAGACAAGACATCGCCATTAAAAACTCACCCCACATCACGTACAATCACGTACTCCACTTACAATCATCCCTCAACACTCCATTCACGTTCTCGCTATAAATGCATATCCATTAGTTTAATAATTGCGTAATGCTCTCCAATTCCTATACATACTCAAACAGAGCGCGCATACTTACTTGAAGTGGGTAAGAAGTCTGTCATTATAAATAGGGTAATGAGGTATGGTCGGCAGTAAGGGAGTGTTCGGCAACCGCACTTTCAACACAATACAGAGCCTCAAAGAAGACATTTCAATATTTCAAAACAGGTTAAAAACCATCCTTCTGGGTTGTCTTAGGCGGCAGTAAGTATAGTTTAAAGCAACTACGCTCCCTTTAAATAATAACACATGGATGCCGAACACTACCTACGCTATCGCACATGCCGATCACTACCTAATCTACCCTATCTCACTCGCTAGCGCAATACTCAGATATGTTCACTTCGTACCACTGTACCATAAAACTAGTACTGGTACATAAATTTATTGCTACTAAACACAACTCGTGGCATATACTTCGTTACTTACTTGAAGACGAAAAGCATTGAGCTAGTACACGCTGTATCCCCAATTGATGCGCATTAAATATTTAGTATTATATTACTATCTATTTACTCAATACCTATCGAATTATAAATTGCTTCTGTATGTAAAAACAACAGTGACCAGTATGTAACTCTAATTATGAAATACTCTGTTGGATATTAGAATAAAACGGTATTCGAATAATGGGCGAATTGTCGATGCTGACGACGAATACCTAAGTACCTCCGAATGGAGAAACATAAACCGGTTATTTCGAATAGATAAATTCACTAATCGATTTTTTCGAGTAATGCTATATTGCTATTCGAACGGATAGGTTTTTGCGAATATCCGAATAACCCGAATAACCTGATAACCGGTTACACACCCTAGTCTGGGGGTGACAGCGAGAGAGTGCATCTGCATTGCTGTTCTGGGAGCCTTTACGATATTGTATGATAAAATCATACTCCTGCAATGCCAAAGCCCACCTACACAATATTCCTTCCATCTTTTGTCCTGATAGCCATTGAAGAGGGGCATGGTCAATCAAAATGGTGAATGGCCATCCAAAGAGATAGTGACGGAACTGTTTCATGGCAAAGACGATTGCCAGACACTCTTGCTGAATGACACTATAATTTTTAGCAGCCTTCTTCAAAGCCCGACTCACATAAGCAACAGGATGACCATCCTGTTCTAGAACCGCTCCAATTCCAACTGCACTATAGCATCTGTTTCAAGGGTAAATGTACTTGCATTTGCTCCAAGTTTGGGGTAAGCAAGTACAGGTGCCTGAATTAGCTTTTCTTTGAGAGACAAGAATGCCTGTTCACAGTCACTACACCAGAGAAATGGCATTCCTTTCTGCATCAGATTATTCAGAGGGAAGTTTCCCTGACGGCAATCTTTGGCAATGTGTCCCAATCCGCCACACTCAAAACATTTCTTGGCTGTCGCCTGCTGCCGTTTTGGACAATACCTTTTCATATACCTCGTTTTTTGGCAGTAAAAACAGGTGATCTCTTCTTTGTCCTTTTTGTTTCGTGCCAATTAGCTTGTCCTCAAGCTGCTCACAGCCGATCAGGAGGTCTTCTCTGACAAAAAGGGAACAGCCTTTCCTTCTCTCCAACCAGTGGTGGTTGTTCTAGTCACTGATAATACAACCATGTCAAGCACATGTACATATACCATGTACGCTGACAGTGTGAACATTAATTGTGCTTGACTGCTGCCCCTATTTCCAATACATACATTCACTAGAGTACTGCATATCCCTATGACAAGCAGTTATCTGTCTGGAGAAAGCTACCAGATGTACCATACTACTACTCATCTGCATGTGTTGTTGATGGTGTGCTCCTGGCCATTGGAGGAACACAGGACTTGGAAGGTAAAGAGAAAACTTCATCCATCTATGCCTACGATCATGAGGATCAGAAGTGGCATCATGTTGGGAACATGCCATTTAAGTGTTGCTTCGGGGACACACTGCTTCAATCAGGAGGAAAGGTGTTGATTGTTGATGGGGATAGTCAAAAGATGCTGAAGATCACTGTGGAAGCTGGTTAGTCAAGATAAAATAAAGCTGTGCTCACCCAATATTTTCAGGTCTGGCTATGCTCTTTGTCATGCCAAGTCCCAATGAAACAGATGAAAGGTATGTGAAGTTTTGTCTGATAAGTCAAGACAAATCCAAAATGCAACATGTGTCTGCATGCATAAATGAAATTTTGAATGAATATTATTAGGATTACACAAACGATGTGTAAAGAAGGCTGTGAAGTACTACCCCAACAAAAATGGCTTGCATTCTAACATGCATACCACTTCAATTGTTAATGCTTCAGTGACCTTTTTCAGCATTTCATATGAATTAAAATGTGTTTCAAAGTGAGGAAAAAAAGTACACAGATCATTCAGTTATGATTGACATGATACAAACCCAAATCTTCTTTTATTCTGCCGTAGTCCATAGAAAAGCTTATTGTGATTTCAGACTCACCTTTGAATTATAAGTGCTGTGCTGCAACCACCTAAAAGTACATATTAGCTTTCTTTTTGAGTTGGTGGTGTCCAGTTATAAGCACCTCACCCTTGCATAGTTAAAAAATCTTTCCCCTTTCCTTTACCCAAAGAGATCATAGTGCTAGGCAGCACATTTGAAGGCTAGTCCATTTTGTTAGTGTGTCTGTATATGTGCAAGTCATTTGTCATTCCTTAGTTTATACATGTGCAGTATGTCTTATGTTAATTTGGTACTGCACATCATTCTTAAGATGCATTGTATCTATTTCTGAAGTAACAATGATACTTTTTTCCTATAGCAAAGAAATGTTTTCTTACCAAACATATTCTTCAGTTCCTGTGCAAGGTGGTCGATTACTTGCTGGTGAAGGGTGGGAGGAAGGTGTTGGTGTTCTAGCAGAGATGAATGGTAGGATTGTGTGGGGAGGAGATAATGGAACATACGTTTTTGATAAGAATTGTAATAAGTGGGAGAGATTGGCTGATAGTAGTGAATGTAAGGCCACACTAGCTCTATGCGGAAGATGTTTAGTGTGTATTGGAGGCGTGGCAAGTGGCAGTAATAAGATGATGGTGTGGAGAGACGGGAAGTGGATTTTCATGGCTGAGATATTGGAGGGATGTTGGAGGTCCAGTGTAGTAACATGTGGTGTTGGTGGCTGTGATCTTGTGGTGATGGGAGGGATACTTCCTAAAGGGCGCAGTGATGTGGTTCAGGTGTTTGATGGCAAGACAAAGACCTGGCACAAGGGGCCACCACTTCCTCTACCATGTTGGGCTATGTCAGCAGTGGTCCATGAGGACCAGGTCTTTGTGATGGGAGGTCATGGCATGGATCGTGCAGTGTGGTGGGCTAATATCACTGATTTGGTGAGCTAACAATAATTTTTACTAGGTCTAACATTTGTTTCATGCATGAATTCAAATGTTTGGTAATATAGAAGTCTAATGTGTCATCTAAAAAATGATTCTTACAAACTGTGAATTTAACTATCTGTCAGAGAACTATAAGACACAGAAGTTGTTACTAATGATACACCTAAGCGTTGCTTTGTTTGCCTGTTCTGAAAATTTTCAAAAAATGCATGTATGTTAGGTCCATTTTGTAGACATACAGCCTATGATTCTGCCTGTACTGCTGAACCCTACATGCTACTGCTCTCATTTGTGCTCATATTTATTATTTATGTACACGTCTGTCTTGTGACTTTAACTTGAACATGCTGCAGTAATGTACGTGATTATATGGAACAGTTTCCGCGAAAATTGCCCCACAGTTACAATGTTATAAAAATGCATCGCGTTTGAACCGCTATAACTTCCCAACGGATAATGCTATTGACTTCCTATTTTCAACACTTCATAGTGAAAAGGTGTAGTATGAAGTATTGAAATAGAAAGTCGTTAGCGTTATCCGTTGGGAAGTTATAGTGGTTCAAACGCGATGCAGTTTTATTACATTTTAACCGTGGGGCAATTTTCGCGGAAACTGTCCCATATTACATACACATGCCGCATGTGTATGACTTTTTATGATATAATAACCCTAATGCATACTCCAACACTTGTGTTCAGATAATATAGATTCTTTGTATCAAACATCTCTTTTAGGGCAATGTTATTTGTAAGTTCTGATATTCCTGGGGTACAAACATACAAACTGCCCAGTATAGAGTTCAAATCACTTCATTGTTGATATGTACTTATAGGAGTCTCATCACTAATGATTTGTTCTGCTTGTAAATTTTAGTGTATTCATTTCCAAAGATGTAGCTGTACAAAATCATTGAACGTTAAATTCGCGGGATCTACAAGTATTATGACATGTACTGACTTGGACACAATACTATTGAGAGTTTGGGCAGTTTGTACGTTTGTATACCCCTGAAATATCAGATCTTAAAAGTTCTAGGTGTGTTTGCATTACGTAATGCAAGTGACAGAAAGAATGTGTGTTCACTTTTTATACAGTAGCTGTTGAAGAGAGTATACTTCTGCCAATTAACAGCCTTTAATTTATTCTCACTTTACATGGCGCTCTTCAACTTTCATTGTAGCAGCGTCAAATTAACCGTTATACCAATTTACGACTGTGATGATGTCTACCACAGACAGTGATATATAACCTTGTCATAACCCTGGCATACAATTGTGTGCCCTTAGGGAGCATCTCCAAACTAAACGTAGTTGAGGTAAATAAAACGTTGGGGCTTGACTCACGTAAGGTTTTATTTACTTTTAACACTTCTATTCAATAACAATTGGTTGCTGCAAGTACTACTAAACGTCAAAGCTCGATTTGCCCGCGTTCCATTCTCCCATTCCACAATAATTTTTTTTCTTCACTCGTTCTCCGCCTTACACTAAGCTAGCCGTTCACAAATGTTTTTGCCTCACTCATGCCGGCGGTAGTCTCGTACCCAGACCCAAATGTACGTAACGATGATCGTCGCTTACAGCATGACATCACGTACACGTGATGTCATACATGATCATCGTTACGTACATTTGGGTCTGGGTACGTGACTATGTAGGCGGTGAGTTTATGCGGGAAACTTTTAAGAAGAAGAAGACTGCTCACTTCCCCAGACGATGGTAACAAATTAACGGATCCAAGTGAATGGTTGCGGTAATCTTGTGCCTCCCACGTCATGGGCAGTATTCAAAACGACGCACGTAAGGCTATTTGCTACGCATCGTCTAGGGTTTGTATCCGGATAGTTGTAAAAGTACGGAAACCGACTTTTTTTCTCCATAATCCAGAATCCAGTATCCGACATTGCGAATCCGGATAATTGATAACCATTAAAACCATAGACATTTTTACGTTTAAACCAAAATGGCGGATGAAAAGAGAGGTTCAAGACGGGTGATTTCGTGCTTTGCAAATGGAACGTTGACACTGACGATGGTGGAAGAGAGAATTGGCTACCTGTGCACCTCGGTAAGTGTAGTGAGAGCAATACATGGGATATCTTTTGGCTGACAAGAAAAGATAATGTTCTAGTGAGCGAATTGATTGATGGAGAACCGTCGATGTCTAAAGGGGTTGTTGAAAGTGTTGGTAGCCACAACAATTGACTGCTGGTCGTTAACATTTCTTGCCAGCAATCGAGCTTGGAAATAAACGTCCATTGCAATTTTGAGTATGTATGCGTATCGTGTAATTTCATATATGATTCATTACTACATGCAGCATGTATTATAAAGACTGTTAATGAGATTAATAATCAGGATAAATCCGGATAAATCCGGATTATCCGGATTCTGGAATCCGCTCTAATTTAAAGCGGAATCCGGAATCCGGATAGTAATAATGCCGACGGATACAAACCCTAGGCTAGGGTTTGTATCCGTCGGCATTATTACTATCCGGATTCCGGATTCCGCTTTAAATTAGAGCGGATTCCATGCCTAGCATCGTCTAGTCGTGTAATAAAGCTTTCCGATTTTGCAAAAGTAATTTGTCTTCTGCCACGGCCACTCAGCTACGTTTGCAAGTGTGTGCACATGTGTGAGCCCTGAAAGTTGTGTGAGAAATAACAGACCGAAATCATGCCGTTCGTAGCTGCGTGGGCGTGGCAGAAATAAGACAAGAATTTTAGCAAGGGTTATAGCAAATAGGAAAGCTTTATTACACGACTAGAGGAGGGTGTAGCAAATAGCCTTACGCGCGCGTCGTTTTGAATGCTGCCCGCGATGTGGGATGCGCATGCACTCGGTCCCGTTAGTGTGGTACGATTGTGTGGCGAAGTGAGCAAACATGTTCTATTTCTCGTTAAAAGGAATGAGACCTTACCTATTTTATCCTAGAGCTAAAATATGCATGATAATCATATATGTGCTGTTGGCTTTCAGTTCTGGTGCACAGTCACAAAACGCATGGGTGCACAAATGTACCCCTAGGGTGACATTAGACATAACATTTTAATGCGTGTGACGCAAACACGGCTGCATTATTCAACGTCGTCGTATATCTCAAATTAATTCACTGATCCAGCGTATATTTCCAATAAAACAAAGTATGGAGTATGGTTTCACAACCTATTTGCACAGTGTATTGGAACTAGAATTTGGCCAGCCTTGCATGCATCCACGTCTCCGTGATCTTCAAGGGGACCCTCCTTGAAGGTCTGGACTACTCTTTCTGCTTGTACATTACGTTTGGATGATAGGGGACGCTTTTCAAGGGCTAAAAGTCATTCGTTTAGATGTCTTGAGCTCAGTTCTTGTTAGGGCAGAACCATTGTCTTAAACGAGCATTTCTCATAGACCGTGGGTGGTGAAAATGTTCATAAATGTTCAGGTGGAAAGAATGTGTAGTTACAACAACTTATAGGGTGAACAAGACCATGAACAAAGAAAATGGAGAAACGGTTCTAATACTTCAAACGGTTCTAATACTTCAAACGGTTCAAACAAGACCATGAACAAAGGAAATGGAGAGACAGTTCTTACACTTTTGTATGTCACTTATGGGTATGCTCCCCTTCCTTACAATAAGTTTATTCTTGTCTTCTTATGCAACTCACCTAGGCACCCTTGCCTCCAATCCCTACACTTATGTACTGTCCTTCCCATATGTACCCTTCCCATTGTCCCTTCACCGCATCCATCCTAGTGTGTGTAACCTCCCCTGGATAATGATTTTTCCGAATACTTTTAAAACACTAATGTCCTTCCCATACGCACCCTTCCCTTCACCGCATCCATCCTCAACCGAAGTTTATGAGCTTCATCTATACACCTCTTTCATCCTCTAAATAATTCTAAATGGGATCTTTCCGCGAAAAGGGATCTAGTGCATACATTATTAAATTTCCAGTACACGCAAAAGAAATGTAACGCTTCCGTTGAAATATATGGTTAATTAAAACTTCAGAGCCTTACAACTCCATGATAGATACTCCGATTCTCAGTGCTTAAGAACATTGTCTAGAGGACCTTTCAGTGAAATCTTGAAAAAACATGCGTTAGGTCGCTTTTCAAACAATCCCATATAATTATTATAATAATGTTGTCCACAATATCAAACTCATAAAACAAATATAGGTCAGCCCAATCTAATTGCATTATGGTGAAATTCTCATTGATATGACCTCATTGGCAAGATCAGTTGGCACTGCCAACTGATCTTGCCAATGAGGTCATACTTTAGAAGGTCCTGCTTTAATTGTTCTTTATTTTAAAAATGGCTAGCTCTGTTCCTGCTATGTGTGCAGGGGAAATTAGGAAATTAGTAGCATTTCATGTGCTGTGGGGAATTGAAATAAATTACACACATATTGGAAGCACATCATCTGCACCTATCTTCAAGACTTGTGCGCACACACATTCATTAGACTACTGCACACCCCTATGACAAGCTGTTATCTGTCTGGAGAAAGCTACCTGATGTACCATACTACTACTCATCTGCATGTGTTGTTAATGGTGTGCTCCTGGCCATTGGAGGAACACAGGATACAAAAGGTGAAAAGAAAACTTCCTCAATCTGTGCCTACCATCATGATCTTCAGAAGTGGCAGCATGTTGGCAAAATGCCATTTAAGGGTTCTTTTTTGAACTCACTACTACTGTCTGGAGGAGAGTTTATTGTGGTTGATGGGGACAGTAAACAGGTGTTACAGATCATTGTGAAAGGTTAGACATGATTAAATGAGGCTGTGCTAGCATTGTGAGTATTTTCAGATATGCTACGCTCCTTTGCCCCATGAAGACCTAATCAAAGGTGTGTGAGGGTTCACTGTTATTATTCACAATGTAGTTTGTGCACATGCAGGCATAAATTTGATGTTAAAATTGCTTCTAATTAAATTGAGCCTGCATGGTAAACATTGCAGTATGTGCATTTAGTTATCGTCATGCACTACAAATAAAGAAGTATAAAAAGAATGTGCCTTGTTTTCTCTTAACTCTAGCTGACGAAATCTATGATTGTGAGCCACTGCAGTAATAATTTGGCAACTAGTCTGTTAAGCTGAGTGACTCCATGTGTCCACATCAAATGCACTGTGCTTCATGTATAACACCCCTACATGTATGCATGTGTAGCATTTGCATTTGTTGAAAATAACCCGTGAAAAATCAATAGCCTTCCTATATACAATATAACAGCCAAAATGTACTTAATGTACACTGCTCCTTCAATGCTACTAACACTGTGATAAATAGAAGTTATAGTACTTGTGTATTCAGACTGTTTACAAGCTGTTATACACCAATGGATATACTCTGATTATACTCATATCATGTATACAGATATATTTATTGCATGCATATAACCCCACTGTTGTGTTATCACCGTATATACATATATACAGTATTACAGTGATAAATGTGCCGTTATGACTATAGTATTTGGTGAGTTTTTGTACTGTTATACATGATCAAAATTAATTAAGTACACTGATGTTATACATGCAGGGTATTATAACCATGTATATTTTGTTTTACAGCGGTGAACCCACATGATGTGCTGGGCATAAATGTGTATGGATTAGATAAAGCAATAATAGGTAAATGCTGAAATACTTTGACTTAATTATGTAGATTGTGTATGTTGTATTTATACATGAATTGAGGAACACAAGATATTGTTTTCATGTGTATTGTATTTGTAAATACTCTATATGTTATCTAATTTAAAAAAGCCCTATAAAGAGGTGAAAATATCCATACAAGTAAAGTATATATAATTCATAAATGTGCCAGACTGGTATAGTATCTATTACAGAAACAGGTGTACAACCATATTATGAAAATTGTTATAGAATTGCCGTATACGTATAAATCGATATAACTTCCGAACGGTAAACGCTATCGACTTTCTATTTTCAATAGTTCATAACACACCATTTCTGCATGTGAATCTATATTTTGGTGTCTTACACTATCTCCGTGCCAACGTTATGAGACCTGATTACCCATGGGGTTCCAAACTGCCACATCTTCAGGTAGGAGCGTCCAATTCGTTTCAAATTCAGTGTGTACGTAGAGAGGTCCTGTCGCAATTGAGTTTTTCGGTTTGTATCCGTTCCTGAGATACAGCTGTGCAAAGTTAATGCACATTTCCTGCTCGATTAGCGCGTATGCAACTCGCGTTCCATTCCCCCATGCAATCCACAATAAATTTCGACAACTTCTTTGTTCCGCCCATTCTCCGCCTAAACTAAGGTATAGCCGTTCGCAACAATTTTGACTCACCCAGGCAGCGAGTTTATACCGGTGATTTTAAAAAAGATGACTTCTCACTTCGTAAGACGATCGTACGTAAGACGACGTACCAAATAGATGGATCTGAGTGAATCGTTGCAGCGCCTCCCACGTCGCGGGGTGGCAGTATTCAACACGGCGCGAGTAAGGCTATTTGCTACGCACTTGCATCATCCTCTAGTCATGTAATAAAGCTTCCAATTGTCATTAGTACAGCCCTTGTCACGCCCACTCAGCTAAGCTTCAATGACATCGGTCCTTTATTTATTTTGCACAATTTTCAGCTCACACATGGTACATAAACATGCACTCATGCTGGCTCACACAGCCTTATGCACTTGTGCACACACTAGCTTGCATTGTTGTGTATATAAAGCTGTACACCATCGTATGGCATAACACCCACACTCACATACAGTACTACAGTGTGATGCATATGATGATGACACACTCGAGCCCTTGCACCACGCTTTGTCCCATGCACGGGATCTTCCATTTAACTGTGTGCATTTTTGAGTGGGTTTACGTACTGAGCTTCTGTACCACTCTCTTAGTTTTTCCCCTGCATTGCTGCTGAAGCATTCCTTATAACAATTCCTCTTAGTGCAGGCTGGGTTTCCCATTAAAATGGTCCTGTTGTAAAACCCTCGCATGTACATAGGTATGTAGCTACAGTGTACATGCAATGTCCCATAGGATTTGACAATTGTATGTGCATCGTTTGCTCATAGGATTGGTCCTCTATTTGTGCATCAGATCCCCATAGGGTTGGTCCTTTGTACACACAGGTAACTTGTGTCCATATAGGATCGTTCTTTTGTACGTGTATTGTGTCCCCATAGGCCCATACGTGGTCCTTTGTATGTAAATTTTGTCCCTGTTTATTGATTCTCTGTATCCTATTGGATTGGTCCTTTGTGCTTGCATACACTGTACATCGTGTCCCAATTACCACTGTATACATGCATTGGAACAAATAATAACACTATATTTACCACATTCCTATATATTCCTATGCACCCACATAATCTTTCTCTGGTGGAGAAGTGTTGAATAAATTTGGCATAACCCTTGCTCAATTTGTCATCATTCTTTATGCCTCAGCTATTATCGCTTAAGCTGACTTCAAGTCTCTTTTTGCTCACAGCATGCTCAGCCAATATGGAGTGCGTTAACATGCCCTCATACTGTTTACACACCCTTTGCATGTGAATACGTTGTGCAAATGGCACTGTATAAATTCTTGAGCACATCAATTGCATACACACACAAACACACACACACACACACACATAAACACAACACTTATGCACAGTGACACATATGGCAACATTATAACACTCTCTAATAATGAAGGTACATCCAAATACATTGAAGTGTAAGGTCTGCCTCTCTGAACGTTTCCTCTGCACAGTGTTCTATTTGATGAACAGCTCAAAATGCAACTGATTCTATTCTCAATTTCTGTACCCTGCTTCCGTACTCACTGTGGTTTTCCTTGCTTGTAGTCTCTCTAAAAATATACTCTTTCCCTCAGTTACACTTATCATCTAGCATTCTATGTTTCAGCGTTTTGGAGTCTGGCAACAGCAGAATAATGAAACTGTTACTAGCTTGCTAAGGTATGTTTGTGCAAACGTACCAAGGGCCCTGACGACGAATGTTATAGCATTCCATCAGGTTTCTGTTCCTGGCCTAGCCTTCTCACACTCAGTACAATGTAAGTATTGTGCTTCCTTGCTATATACCCTTAGGAGTACTTGAACATTCACTTCATTCACTTCATTCACTTCATTCCCTGCATACAACTAATGTGACCTGCAACACTGTGTGCTACCTCTTCTTCGTGGAAAACGATGCACCACACATGTAAAGCTTTTTTTTTTTTGAAGGGTGATGTTCCTGCATGGCCTGTGGCAACGGATTTTATTGTAGCTACCCTATCATGCAGATTGTGATAAGTCAGGGCCCTTGGTAAGTTTACACAGACATAAGTAGCAAGTTAAAGTTTAATATTCATATTCGACCCTGCGCATCTTTAAGACAAAATAAAAAAGCCTCTTGCATGCTTTATCCGTTGTGAGATACAAGTGTGCAACGAAATCGCATATTTCCCTGGCGTTACGCGCCATGAACATATTACGACTGGCTTCGAGAATACGCGTAACGCCCGGGAAAATATGCCGCAATTTCTTTGCACACTTGTATCTCCATAACGGGTAAAGCAAAAATTAACGAACAGAACAAATCAATAGTGGTAGGACCCTTCCTACATAGGTACCTATTTTGAACCGATTTGGACAATCCTACCTGAAGATGTGGCCGTTTTGAACCCTACGGGGTATCGGACCTTGAAACGTCGGTACCCCGCATGTGTAAGACACCAAAATGAATTTGTACATATAGTAATGGTTTGTATGTTGTGTTAAAAATAGGAACCCGATAGCGTTAAAATTTCGGAAGATATATCGATTTAAATTTTATGCTATAAAATGAAATCCACAAGACCCATTTTCGTATAGAACGTTCCATATATTTATGGCAATGGTTTACTAACTATAACGGCCGGTTTAAAAATCGGTAATTGACGTAATCAAAACTAGGTACATGTAGGTATGACCATGCAAACTAATCAACATTGCTCTCCTTTCAAAATAGTGTCCCTGTGCATGTTTTCATGCATGCATGTGTGCACGCGCACGGCACAATAGACAATAGCTCGATCAGAACTTTCCCGCACGCTCACGCTAGGCCTTTCCATTCTCTGCAGCGTGCATTTAAGATCACAGTTACATAAACTAAGTGTTGATACGAGCAAATAAACACTAAACAGTTCATTAGTGCTATACCGGCAATTCCCTACATTTGAAAACCTTCATACATTGAAGGGGCATAGTTGTAGGATGCAAATAAGGCAAAGCTTAACGTTTCCTCCTTCATGGCTTAAGCTAAATCACCATGTGCGAGGCTTGCCTTGCTAAACAGACGTTCCACCCCCAGCTAAAGTTGCAGGAACTGCAAGATACTGCCTTGCCATCAGTTGCAGCTTAGGCCAAGTGCTTTATGTTTTCCACCACATCAAGATATAAGTTTCTTTTGTCTCATCAGGACACACCAGGTACGCTTCCAGTTCATCTTCCGCCATATATATTTCAGTATCAGTAGCTTCAGCTTCAGCTTCAACTTCAGCTTCAGCTTCAGCTTCAGAAAAAAAAGGCACTCAAGCAATCCATCGGCACTTTGGAAGTCACAATAATGGGAGGAATAGCCACACTGCCAACTCCTTTCCATTTACGCCACTCTGCTCGTAGAAGCCTCAAAGCACAAGCCCTTCCTCCGTGTAAAGGGAATTCAAAGGACTTAAATCATGGATCAAGGAGAGTAGAAATCACAAATAAGCGCCTTACAACTGGGCTCAAGTTATCCACCCATCTGTCACGGAGATCCTCAATAAATGCAGCCCGAGCAAATTGCACATTTGGTGTGAAGTCATCAAATGTATGATGAATGACATCGGTGATCATGGGGAGGACAAGTGGCAAGATGGGGTATTTGGTACCTTCCAAGAGGTTCGTCATTTTTGCAGATGGGTCTAGGACCGCTACTGTTTATTGTATTGATTGCCAGTCATCATAGTCGAGCTTTTTCTCTTTGCGCATCTTATACCAGTTGAGAGCATCATGAGTAAAATGCCAGCGGGTTGCATTCCCTGTACTAGGTGGTTTGTGTGTACTAGAGCCTGGATTACTGTTGGTCACTTGGATCTTCAGCATCTCTGCCATGGCTAATGGAGAGCCATGGAAGAAACTAGTGATTGCCTTTGTCCTGCCTGCCAATGGTTTCCTTCACACCAGGTGATTCAGTATACACCAGGACAGAACGCTCCAAGGTATGTGCTGAGCAGAAAAGGCCCTTTAGGACTTCCAGAGTCTTTTTCATATTGGAACCATTATCACACACTCTAGCAAAAATGCTATCCAATGTGGTGTCCAGGGATTTCATCAATGCCTCTGTTTCTTTGCGTATGTTCTCACCAGTGTGACGCATACCATGAAACGGTACACACCCTGCCATTTCTTCATGCATAACCCACTCTTCGTCAATCCAATACAGGAAACACCAAGCAGGGCACAATCAGTTCTGTCAGACCACAAGTCTGCAGCAAGTGCCAACTGGAGACCATCATGCCCAAATCACTTATCTGTTGCTTTAAAATTTTTGTACCAACAGCCACCATCTGCAGCAAGTGCTTCTGGATCTCATGGTGACTGCAACCATCAAAGCGTCCACCACTAAGTTCGAGGAAGACATCTCGCAGTTCTGTGCCACGCTCTACTAAGGTTAAAGGGCGGTTTCGCCTAACAAGCCAGTATGCAGTCTTCCGACACAGTAAGTGTCGCCTCTCTGGTGTCCATGTTACGTGCGATGGATGGATGACGAAGACCTACCCATAACATGAACTTGTGATGATCCTCATACAGCTACATTGCACATAGAACTATCTACTGACACAGCAGCACTAAATAGTCAATCATCTCCATCCATCAGAGATGATGGAAATAATGCTGAAGATGTGTGAATTTAGTATCTCCTGGCTCCTGTGTTGCTCCACAATCAGTATCAGGCCCAAAAGATGAAGTGGATGCAGATGGCAAGGTAGAGCACAGTACATTGAAACTGCCATCACAGGTGTCAGAAACCCCAGACAAGCAGCAGGAGTAAGATGAGGGTGATTCTAAATCAAAAATCCACACAGCAATAAGAGAGAAAGTTCGTGACAATACATATTTGGCAGCTACACGTACAACAAAAAGAAGGGAGTTAAGACACAGGCATTCAGTGTAGGTGACAAAGTAACTATTGGTATCCCCAAGATGGATCGAGCCTAAACAGACATGCCAAGACTACCTTGTGAAATAACAGAAGTATTTGGAGACAAAGTAAAGACTTACATGCTTGGAACTATTAAGGGAAAGTTCTGTGGTGGAGATCTGCATAGTTATGATGGTAGTGTAGCTGTTGTGCGTGGAGACATTACTTTGTCGCTTCGTGAAGCAACCCAGAAATTTAATCATGTAATAAGTTCACCAAATCCTGCTGAAAATGTTCAAGTGGGTGCAAGACAAATCAGTGCATCTGTAGAAAAAACTGAATACAGTGCTCCTCCATCTGTCATACTGCTACAGTTTGCACTAACAGACGTTTCATATGATGCACTGAATCCAATCATTTGGTTCATAGAGTGGCCTCCAGACCCTAGCAGTGTTGTCAAGATATGGTGTCCCTCATGTAAACTAAGTATTGATTTTGAGTTATTCATTAGTAGCATTGTCTGTGCATTGTAAGCGTATTTTGGCTGTTATACATATATATAGGAAGGCTATTGATTTTTCTTGGGTCATTTTCAACAAATGCTACACATGCATAGGTATTATACATGAAGCACAGTCATTGGACGTTGACACATGGAGTCAGTTACAATAAAGAAAGCCAGACTTAATGCAGTTTAACAGTCTAGTTGCTAAACTATGCAGCATTATACTACTGCAGTGGCTCACAATCATAGATTTGCGTCAGTTAGGGTTAAGAGAAAATAAGGTATATTCATCTTGATATTTGAGAAACTGCTAATGTTCTTTGCATACTGCTGATCGTAGTTATTGTGTTCTTCATTTGTACTGCTTGATGTAAACAAAATACATGCACGTTTTACCAGGATATAATTTTTTAAGTAATTTTAGCATCAAATTACTCCTGCATGTGCATCAACTACATTGTGAACTACCACAGTGAACCCTCACACACCCTTCATTAGGTCTTGATGGGGCAAAGATGCTGAAAATACTCACAATGCTAGCATAGTCTCATTTAATAATGCCTAACATTTCACAATGATCAAAAAGCGGCTGGGGCCCCAGACACCACTGGGTAGCTAACAGCGTTCCACCCATCCTCTTTGCTGTCACGGGAGCCTAACGTACCTCCCCACTGGTATGAATATACTTATTCGACCCATCCCAAAATTCTGGATCCACCACTGCGAAGATACCACAGTTGCCTTGGTTTCTTCACATACATTCATGTACATAACTTCAAGTGTATGGTACTGAGAATGCATTTATGTCTGCAACTGATGAATTTCTTAATGGTTTTTGGTAACTTCACGTGTATGATATGTTTGACAACCATGAATGTTATCCAATGTGGACTCTCTGACATTTGCACCTGAATGCTGAATGCACCTCTCTGAGATTCAATTGTAAATTTCTGAGACATGGATGTTGACTGAAAGTCATAAATAGTGCTTTAGATAGAAGAAATTGAACTGTATTAATCACTTTGACTATTCTACGTTGCTTGCGGCATCCTACTATTTCCAGATGAATGGCTGGATTGCAGGAAGAGGATCAAAACTATTCTTGCATGAGCATATTTATGGCCATGGCATCTAATGCTGCAATTTCCTTGGCATCAAGGGGCCATTACTTTATAGTATAGATCAGCACAAACACTAGTATGTTTTATAGTTCAGCTGAACTCATGACATGTTGAAGCATACTCCTCAGTCTTGCCCATATTATTTAATTACTATTTTGCTTTTCATTGCTTCCACTGCCTTCATCCAAGATGTGATCACCATTATCCATATGTTTTAAAAAGCATGCAATGGAATGAGAAAAGCTCTGAATACAAATTAATGTATAGCATGTCACATAAATTATTCACCATGGATATTACCCAGTTCAGATTACATGATCATGTATGCATCAATAGACTTTGATAGTAAATACCACAATAGCAAAACCGTTCATATAAAAGCACCACTTTAAATGAAATTAAACGCACAACTGAAGCGCTTCTTCTTCTGCACACAAAGTGACACATGTTACTTTTCCCCCACCCATCTACTGATATGCTGAAGTTACCAGACAATTACCTAGATGGACAACACCGCCTCCACTACACCTACCAGCATAACACAACACATGCTAATCGTTGCATGCCTGTGCTTGCTCGGTCTATCAAGGTATATGGGCAGAGTTACATAATCACTAACAGTGAAGGTATCATACCCCAAATTTCGCGCGAAGAAATAGTTCAAAAAAAAAAAAAAAAAAAAAACCAAATTCTAATAATTTACAGTTTTATGTGGTACTTCGCCTCTTCTGCCATCGTACATGGCCATGGACCAGCGCTTGTATTCCTAGGTTTTTCGCACCCCATTCCAGTAATGGCGCCGGGAAAAGAGCACACGTTGACGACACAACAGAAACCCGAGTCCGACATTAATACGTGTACCGGAATTGACACCTGTACCTACATACAGTATCACATATGCGTATACGTGAACCGCGCCCCTCCTGTTTAAATTAAACCGACATTGGCTCTGCCCGGCTATATCGTTTCCGGAATACATGGAGGCATCTAGCTATCCCAACTGGAGTCAACTGGAAAACGTTTCTCTACCAATTCGACTCCCAGACTTGGTACTGATCTTCGCACCCGTCTTGCTCGTGCAGTTATTGATTGGACTGGTCTCAAATCTCTTCCTAATCGCTCTGCTCGTGAAGGCCAGTAGTGTGAATGGTCAGAATAACGTCAACATCTACCTTTACTCCGTGGCGGTCAACAGCCTACTCTCTCTGCTCCCTGCACTGACGTTGTTGATATCAACTGTGACCAAGACGTGGGTACTGGGGCAGACCGTATGTTCACTGAATCAGTTCCTTATTTACAAAGTTAGCTTAATGCACGCCTTGATACATGTGTGCATCAGTCGAGAAAGATACAGCGCAGTTGTTCGCTTCTCCAAGTGGCAACCGTACTCAAGAAGAACGTATATCCAAGTAGCCGCGGTCTGGATATTTGCGATATGCTCCGGAGTGATGGGGCTCGTTCAAGGCGGACAGATAGTGGGGAAGTCGGATGACCTTTTGTCCTGCTATTCACCGAATAGATGGTTTGACGAACGACATTTATTTCCATTGGTCGTTGTATACTTGCTATCATCATGTATCTTTAATATCGGCTCTCTTGCATTCAGCAGCCTCCACTATACGCATGTACGTTCAAAGCGCTTTACATCGTTAAAGCAAATCGTGTCCATCCGAACAGCACTGAGCCGACGAAACTTGATCAAATGGACATCCCTATCTGCTGGAAAGCTGAGGTAAGGTCACTCAAGTCGATGGCTTGCGTATTCTTCGTTTCAATGGTACCGTTCATCGCCGGGAATGTGTACTATGTTGTCGTAGCAGCGTTGGCCATAAGTCGAGGGAAACTTTTTCGAGAAGTGGACGTACCACTGCTTCATGTTGCTATGATTGTGTGCGCTTATTTGATACCCACAGCAAGCCCTGTGCTGCTGATAGCAATAAATCAGAAATTCAGAGCCAGAATGAAGGATCTGTTCCGATGGCAGTTGAAACCAGCAAATACAATCTAAGTTGAGGCAGTATGACACAGTCAATGAACTCATATAACTCTGGCCCATCAATCCGACATACCATGCATAGGTTATGCAAAGAATGCCGTTTCCTATGTGGCTTGTGTATGTACAATATACACTGTACATATTTTTCCTGCCATTTATCAAACATTAATTGACAGCTATATACATGTACAAATATGCATGTGTAATGCAAACCTTTCGCAGAATTAAAACTATATAAGATGTAAGTGAGACTTGGAGTCATTATCACATATTTAACCGTGGCAAAGGAAGGCTCTCTCATCAATGTTAATATGCGGAGGTACAAGAGACTGTATATTATTTGTTTTCAATTTCATTTAGCATGTACGTTTGCGGTGGACGTTCCATGTTAAACGTATTAAAGTGTTCTTTATCTTTTTGCTGCGTATGATTTAATCTTATTTCTACCATTTTGCTGCGAATATTAATTAATATGAATTAATCTACATGTATTTACCATGCATGCCTCAGAACCCTTTTCCATTCTGCAGTGCCTTAACGTTACAGCTGCATGAGTCTAAATGTGGACGTACCTGTAAATATAGCAATGTAGTTTCTTTGTGATCTGTGATATCAAGACAACACTGCAGACATAAGTACCATGTACATTGTATACTGTACGGTTACTTGACGTGGAGATTGATTTAGAACACACGTGTGTGCTGCATGCAGGGTCTAAACCTCCCTGCTTGTTAGCATGGGAATCATGTCTGCACTTTGATCAGCCATCCCAGCAGAGTCTTTCACATCCCGCCTGTTACAAATACTGTCATCCTTGTCAACTCTTACCTAGCCCTCAATTTTATTGTTATATGTCCGTACCCAAAGTGCAAATGAGGAATGAGGCATACCGTTGCACACTTCGAAGGGTGTTTAGCTCTTTGCATTATTGCCTCCTTTGTAGCATCTGTCAAATAGTATAGTTTCAATAGAAATTGATCAGTGACTACATACAATTGTACTTTCTCTACATACATGTGTGCATATGGATAACAGGCAACAGCTTGATTCGTGCATGCTGCAAAATGTGTCGTACAACCTACCAGTTGTTGTCCCCTCTGATCAAACCAAGATTACTCGGCATAATTTGAAATCTCAGAATATCGCGCTGCTTGTACACGTACATGCGATTTTACATAATTGTAAAAATGGTGCCGACTCTGCACGAAATCTGGTAGGACTATAACTCACCCAGTTCTGGCTGGCCTGGCAACAGCCACAAGCATTCTTTAAACACAAAAATAGCTCTATGCACCTGATACATAATTATGCAATGTTAATTTAAGCTTTAAGACAATACAAACACATGGCTGTGAAATGGCTGCAGAATTCTGCACTCTGAAATGATTGACATGTCAATGGTCACAGTGACAAATTAGCAAGTAAATGATCCGGAATCTCTCATGCACGCACATACATTTTGCTTGTAGCATTGGTCCAGACCACCTATGATTACTCTGTACCATGACACATGGGTTATAATGAAAAAAAAAAAACAAAAACACTCTTTGATTATACAAAGAAAGGTGTATGTCAGACAATTTGGTTGGGACAGCCGCCTTGAAAAGAGTAACTACAGAGTACATAATGGTTATAATATAAAATGCCTAAACGTAGGAGAATGTCCGACCCTTGGCGTTATCATTAACCCTAGGGCAGTCATAAATATGTACATCAAAAATGATGAGTAAATGCTGCTAGGAAATACAACAGCAACTCCATTAGGAGGGAATTACATGTATTAATTCCCTAAATTTCACTGCATGTGTATTTTACAATGAATCTACTATGTACATTTGTTTGACTCAGAATGCCAAGTGTTGCATGCATGCCATCCAAAATGATTAAAAATATAAACTTTTTAAATGGATGCACATACAGAAGAACACAGATGATGCATATAATTAAACAATGGGCTGGCACATGATTCAAGTAGACAACTAAAGGCTCTCTCTGACAAACTTCAGAAATATGTGAACCATATCAGTGGTGACAGGCTGCAGGGTAAAACATGTATAGTTGACATCCAAGAGGAAAAATACTATGTCACTAGATGCTAACCGATTCATACTGAAATTTCCGAACAGCATCTTTAAACATCAACAGACTTTCTGACTCTGTACACGCAGCAGGCTGCAAATTATCCTATTAGAATAGATTATAGAAATTAAGTACTGCGACCAAGGTCACATATTTCAGAGGTCATACAGTACAGTGTATGGCATTGATTGTACTATCACTGTAGATGCATGTACATGTATACATATAAAGTATAAGTACAGTGTATGGCATTGATTGTACTATCACTGTAGATGCATGTACATGTATACATATAAAGTATACTCTTGCAAAAATCATAGACAAATCAAACTTACATTTGCTTCAGTCAAAAACTCATCCAAATCAGCATCTGAGAAGTTTAGGAAGGCACATGCTATGTCCCGCACACGCGCCGATACGTGTGTGCCATCTGAAACTTCTGCAGAATCACCTTCAGTCTTTCTTTTCTGTAATGTCCTGTTTGCTGATTCTTTGCAAAGTTCATCAGCAAGCAGCTAGAAAGTCAAGTAAACTTTTTGAGTTACGACTGTATATACTGTAATTACTATAAATGATTCTTTTTTTGAGCTATACATCTGCATGCACACCATAACTACATCATGTACTTATCAAACCTTTGTGAAGGCTTTAAAGTTCTGTTGGATAACCCTTTCTTTTGAGTTCAGTTTAGATTCCATCTCTAAATATGCCTCAGCTTTTCTTTTCAAGGCAGCCTCTCTTTGTGCCAACAGCTGCTCTTTTTTCTTCTGCTCCTCTTGGCATGAGTTTAGCTGATCAAGCTGCAACGGATTATGGTATTGTTTGAGACCACATACAGCTGTATTCCAGTGCAGACAAACAAGCACATTGCATGTACAAATTCATCACTCACAGTTTTAGTCACATCTTGCTGACACTCTTTGAAAGCTTGTGCCAATTTTTCATTTTCACCCACTTGCTGTTTCAATTGAGACCTCAATGCCTCTGACTGTTTGTATTAAAAGAAGTGCTCACATATTCTAATACATGTACAGTGTAAGCATATGCACTGCACAATATCACATGTACATTTACATGTACATGTATATATCCCCATTTACTATACATTGATTAAAGCACAACTGTACTTGCCTGTTGCTTGCACTTGTTTAATGAGCTTGTGATTGAAAGAACTTCATTGGACAAGCTTTGCTGCAAGAAGGCATCAGTGCTATTTTATTTCATCCAAAACACAATGCTGTACATGAACATAGATGTATACAAGTTATACAGTGTACAGTACATACACATGTACAAGAGAGTGCATGGCCATTGAACAGCCATCATTGGACAGGCATTTATGCATGGTGTGTTCAATCAAACCTGCAGCAACAAATGTTGTACTTATTGTATTTAACGAGGTGCAATGGAAATAAAGAACACTTCAAGTATGATGGGTAGATACTGTACAGACAATCTGAATAAAGCAATGAAGTGGGTTAGAATTGTATTAGGAGAAATGGAATGTATTGTACACTGTACATACATGTACTATTCCCTATCACATTTACATGTACATACATGTACTGTAGTGTAAAATAATCATGCAAATAGCCTGATGATGCTGCCTAGTACACAGATAGATTTACAGTACTCAGTAGAGCACAGTTACTGTACATGTACATGAGTACACTAACTTTTGAATACCACAATCACAGCACATGCTTACCATCTTTTGCTTATCTCTTGAACCACTTTCCTTTTCCTGAGTTAACTTAGATCTCAGGTCATTAATCAATTGTTTCTTCTGTTTCAAATCCCTGTCCAGTTTGACTGACCTGCAAGTACATGTACAGTACAACATAAAGTGAAGAAACATCAGTACAACTTGGTCACTGTGATTTGATTGATGTGTCCACAATACACCATCAATGCAAAAACAAAACAGTGAAATTCACTGCTAATCATTCTGGTTATATGTTGAATTAACACTACGAAAGAGTAAATTATTTAGGAGCGACTTTCACCAGTTAAATGCATTGTTCCGTCCATTTTGTTTAATTATGGGTGTGGTAAAGGATCAATAATGTATATACATGTAAGCTAAGGAGGGGTGGTAATTGCAAAATAAATAATTATTGAAGTTGGAATGCATCCACTTGGGTAGTTGTTCATTGACATGTACATGTAGATGAAATTCAGTGTAGGATGTATGCGCCTACAGTAAAATAAACACCCCGCCTTGTGCAAAAAAAAACTATCCATGATTTTAACACAACGCATTGGCAATGAATGATGTACCGCTAATGAGAAGATACATTCAAATTATGGTTAATCATTGTTTTTGCATCTCTAAACAATTATGTTGTGCTTTTGTTTATTTTGACTAGTGGTGAGGCTTGGATTAGTGGGTGCAAATCCCAATCCATGCAGGTATTCCATGCTGATGGGAATTTTGCCCCTTCCAAGGACATCCAGCCGTCCTATAAACCTCCCGCTATAAAGGGTTATAGGGATGCTGAGATACCATCTGGAGAGAGAAGGTAAGGGCACAGTAACCAATGCCATGGCTGTCAGGAATGTTGTAAAGAAAGTGTATGCAAAGTACTTCCAGAACAGTCCGTATCCACCATTCAGAGAAGGGTGGAGAGGCTCAGGAAAACACTCAGCGTGACGTACAGTCCGAATAAAAAAAAATCAATAGCTTTGAGAGTGTACAAGGAACTGTTCACAAAGCAAGATGAGCTATTTGATGTGTATGCAGAAAGAGACAATTAAAATGGTCGGATATTGGACATTGGCAGGGTATTTTAGCTAATTGTTTGATCATTTGGTTAATTAATTGGACACAATGGCCAACCGCGAATGAGATGCATATTTTGTGAAGAAGCAGAATGTGGAAGTGCATCTAAAAGGAGGCAGGTAAAAAAGACCACTTTTGAAAATGGCAACGTAAGTGTTGACAAAGAGCACGAAATGTTGACCTGGCTTCGCTGTGACCTGGCCAAGCATACACATGTGAAACATTTGTATTGCAAGGTTTGTAAGAAACATGCACACATGCAAAGTTACACTTCTCGTGTTAATAAGCCTTGCAGCACAACAGAAGGGTAATAAGCCTTGCAGCACAACAGATGGGTAATAAGCCTTGCAGCACAACAGAAGGGTAATAAGCTTTGCAGCACAACAGAAGGGTAATAAGCCTTGCAGCACAACCGAAGGGTACTAAGCCTTGCAGCACAACATAAGGGTACTAAGCCTTGTAGCACAACAGAAGGGTACTAAGCCTTGCAGCACAAAATAAGGTAGTAAGCCTTGCAGCACAACAGAAGGGTACTAAGCCTTGCAGCACAACAGAAGGGTACTAAGCCTTGCAGCACAACAGAAGGGTACTAAGCCTTGCAGCACAACATAAGGGTAATAATAAGCCTTGCAGCACAACAGAAGGGTACTAAGCCTTGCAGCACAACATAAGGGTACTAAGCCTTGCAGCACAACATAAGGGTAGTAAGCCTTGCAGCACAACATAAGGGTAATAAGCCTTGCAGCACAACAGATGGGTACTACCCGGGAGAAAAAAACGGCGTTATCGCGCGTTATCGCGCTTGAAAAACGGCCATAACAACGCCAAATTACGCGGTCTTCAAAACGCTGTATCTTCTTGATTGTGCAATATAGTGGAGCTGCATTTTGCACATTTACAAAGCGGTCCTGTGTCTGTAGAAGTCCAAAGATGGTTTAGTTTGCGATGCATCGTTCCGAAGATAATCACATTCAAGTAAAGGGCTTGATTTCGCGGGGTTTTGTACTTGAAGCCCGCGAAATCTTGCTCTAAGTTGATTGTGAATATCTTCCGAACGATGCATCGCAAACTAAACCATCTTTGGACTTCTACAGACACAGGACCGCTTTGTAAATGTGCAAAATGCAGCTCCACTATATTGCACAATCAAGAAGATACAGCGTTTTGAAGACCGCGTAATTTGGCGTTGTTATGGCCGTTTTTCAAGCGCGATAACGCGCGATAACGCCGTTTTTTTCTCCCGGGTAAGCCTTGCAGCACAACAGAAGGGTACTAAGCCTTGCAGCACAACAGATGGGTAATAAGCCTTGCAGCACAACAGAAGGGTACTAAGCCTTGCAGCACAACAGATGGGTAATAAGCCTTGCAGCACAACAGAAGGGTACTAACAGTATTATTTTAGTGATCCCTATGAGTTGGTAGCTTCACGTACACAAGATCACAATGAATCAACAGACAAACACCGACTGTACGGTACATTACAGGTGCCAGTGTACACAGAGTTAAAACCTCTACCTGCTCTGGGTAAATTCAACTTCTTCTTTGCTCTTCTGGAGCTCCGCCTCCAGCCTCTTTGAGGTCTCCAGGAGAGCTGAACACCTCTCCTGCAAATGCTGGTGAGGTAAAATACATGTATTAGTTCAGACCTTTTATTGCTTGATGAACACAACGCATCTTATGATAGAATGTTTGTAAATGCACTGTAAGTATGTTGCAAGCTTGCATATACACATGCAGTACATGTACAGTGTGTACTATAACTATGTTTGGGTGGATGTACATGTAGGGTTTAAAACAGATGTAGGGAAGGGGTGCAATCAATATAATGAAAGTTCAAATCCTACAGTTTCAGTATGGTAATAGCATGTACATGTACAGGTGTATACCCAACATTGATAGAGGATGGTACAAAAGAAACATAATGAAAACAAGTTTTTCACAAATGCATGTTGGGCACATGAATGTACATGTACACTACTTCAAGATGTACAGAAAAACTTCACCCTCCACACACATGCAGTGTACATGTACATTAATTACTTGCATATGTCATGTACAACATGCTCAATAGATAAACATATACATGTATGCAGTACAAATAGCAATCACACACACTTACACGTACAATGTTTACTGTACACTGTATAATGAGTCTGTTGAATACAATATACAATAATGCACTTGCAGGCATTAACAACACCTGCATGTACCACACATTCCAATTCCTGACCTTCTTTTCCTCTTCGATTTGCTTCCACTCTGAGGCAGTTTTACCGGCCATATCTTTCGATCTCTGAGATATCAGATCGTTTAACTTGTGCTCCAGCTCAGCTTTGGCTTCTGTTGTTGTGTGCAACTCCCCCTGGACTGACTGAGAGAAAATGTACTCAGAGCTCGAAATAACTTTTTTCACTTGTACTGTCAAATTGCCAGTACAAAGCTAGATTTATCCTGTCAATTTCAAAATTTGTCCTGTCAGTTCCCAATGTACCCATACAAACTATACTCATTAACTGATTATACGCGGAAGACACAAATTTGCGTACGAAGCCTAGCCATGTATAGCACGACATTGCCAGTGGTTATAATAATTGTGTATAGACGGCCATTAATGAATGATTGTTACCATGCAACAGGGTCTGTGCAAAAGTTAAATAGCTATACATTACAGTCTTCATGTAGGGGAGGGATGCAGCGCATGATAAGGTCTTCGAACCTGACACTGCACACTCAGCGCACATACATGGCTATCAACACATCACTGTATAAGTACATGTACATGTACATTCAGCGTTGGCTGCCGACATATCCCTAAGTACACTCAGGGTACAACCATGTCACCAAATACGAAGTCCACTCAGCACACAGCTACGCGCTACCATCTACATATATAACTACATTCACATGTACATGTATAGCTGCTCAATCAGAGAAAATATATATGAATTATCATCTCTGGCTCAAAAGTGTTGTTGATCACAGCTGCAAAGCAAAACCTCACAAGATCACAAAAAAGAAAATACATGACACGCCATACAGTACAGTACAGACGTATTCTGATACCATGCATGAAAGATGATAAAAATATTACAATCCCGCGTATAATCGGTTAAGCGTAAATTGAATATGCATACATGAACATGAAAGTATATACAGCATACTGTGAGTATAGAGTTCTGTTGTTGTCTGACAATGTTAAAATCAAGTCAATTATACTAGTACCGTAACAAGTGGGGGTGTAGTGATGCACAGATATTAAACAGGAATTGTGTCTGTTTTCTGTTTTTAAATGTAGTTTAACTGCTTGTCACGTGTGTACTGCAAAGGTTACATTTCACGACGTGTCCACTCTTCAAATTTGTCACTTTACTTTCAGCATCAGATGATGACTCTGCCTCCTTGGCAACAATGTCAATTTGGTTTGATCTTGCGTGGTAGGGTCCAGGGAAGAGCGGAGTAAAGCTGTGACGTTGGTTGCACTTTTTTTCCCCCCTAAACAATGCCATGGCAGGCGTGTGCAAACTGTCACCATGTGGTCTTTAACCGTTCGTTGTCCCCTTCACGAAATCGGACAGTAGCTACGCATACTGCGGTACTATATATAATAGTCTACTCTATAATCTATGTGCATACAAATCTATGTATCTTTAAAATGCGACACGAGAGAGTGCTCATGTGATTGTGTTCATTGGTCTCTAACTTCAACCAAAATAGTCGTCGTGCTGAGCGTGCGATATTTTTCATGACCCATTTCTCAACCGTTTTTTTGACAAACGAAACACATCTTTGCTAGTGCAGGACTGTCACGCTCGAGGTCTCATTCATTCAGTGTATCTGCTATTTTGTCCGACATTAATTACCGATCAATATTAATTTTGCTCGGACATTATTATAATTCATCCAGGTGTCGAACACTAATTCGAGAAGTGCACCTTGTAAACATACATGTACATTGAACACTTGAACTCTTCTCATGTGCATCACACACACTCACACACACCACGTACACACTCACACAAACACACACACACAAACACATACCTGTACATAAGCACAAATACACTCACACAAACACACACACTCACACAAACACACACACACTCACACAAACACACACACCTGCATTGCAGCTTTAGTTGCCCTCAGCTTCTGTGTCAGTTCCCTAACTTCAATCTTGCTTTTCTCATTGTTAGTTCTCTCCAAATCAAGTGCTTGAGAAAGACTCTGCTTCACACCATTCAGTGCTGTAACCTGAAATATGAAATGAAACAGCATAACTACAGGGCTCCAAATACAATACTGCGATGTGAAATGAGTGCACGGTACACAAATCAGAACAAGCATGGTAGCCACAAACAATGCTGCACACAACATAGCTATCAACTAGAGATGACACGGCAAGCTGATGCATGCACTTGGCACGTACATGATCAGCGAGTGCTTTCAGCCTAGACTGCAGAGACCTCAGTTGCTGGTTTGACAAGTGCTTAGTTGGACGGCCATCTTTGGCACCCGTGCCTCCTCTCAGGGTATCACCGGACCTGATAGCATCGGTCACATGTGCGGGAGAGGGGTCCCCGTGTTGAGGCTTGGCAGGTGTACCATCTGTGTCAAGAGCAGTGGGAACATGGAAACACAGCCTGCAGCATGCTCTGGTGGTTGAAGAAATCTTTTTTAGCTGGGTGGCAAACAGGATCTCACCATCTGAGCGAGTCCTTTGATGCTGATGTCTGTTGGGGTGGAAGGTTTGTGTGTGGAATGAAGTGGTCCTACACTGGCCTTGCACACACACACACCACATTTACGGCAGAGATGACACTAGTGAAACATGCATTTAACTGTACCGTACATGTACACTGTACATGTACACATCAAATTACGCATTAAGTACAGTATGACAGTATGGTTATACTGACAATATACTAGTATGTAATGCACACATGCGAAACAAAAACATTTCAAACTGATAACATTGGTACAGTATATTATGACATGCACATGTAAGTCAGCATTTTTTTCCCCCTCACAACAGCAAGATTGAGCTTTCCGTTGCACTCAAATACGACTTCTCACCGGATGTCTCATTGTCGTGAACATTAATAATAAACTTGGACCATTCCACTCAATAACAGTTAGTACACTGTGCATGTACATGTATACAAGTACAATGAATGTATGAAGTGATCACTATAATACAGACAAGAAATGTCCTGGCACCACACCTGGATAAGTGTTAGTACACCAAAATTACTGTATGCCAGCACGTGAACATCACATGTAACAGATGTACAATGCACAAGCCTCTCTTCACAACTACATGTACAGTACTATATACTTCTGAGGATGGCATGTGTGGTTGACAAATGGAAAAGGTTATGGCATCTTCTGTGCTGTGTGAATATGCATGTGCCTATGAGAATGCAGATCCACCCGCAACCCAGTAGCATATTGCCTTATTGTACCATACAGTAGGTCATGCATTATTAGAAAGGTGAGCAAGGGCATGGGAACGTGGAGGATAGAGGTAGAGTGGGGATGAGATATAACACATGCACTCTGTACATGTGCATGTACATGTACATATAGAACTAGTACTGTACACACATTACACTGTACCTGCTGCTATAAGTGGGCTGGTGACATGGACCAGAGTCTGACATTGTTGCCTCAGCAGTACCTCCAGCTGGTACTGACTGAAGTGAACACATTGATAACGACAAGAGAGGTGACAAAGTTGGATCTGGCAGTGGTGAAAAATGATATTTCAGGTAAACATACATGCCACATTACACCAGACATGGATCACCTTGCTGAGTCCCTGGTGTCCTTGTTACTTGACTGACACTGTCCATGACAGTGTCGTCTGCTACTAAGACTGTGCCCAGAGTTGTAGAGACAGGTGGAGAGTGAGGATGAGGGCTAGACACTGAAGGTGTGGCTACAGGTTGTGAGGCTGTTGTGAGGAGCTGCCTGTGCTTCATTTCAGTGATGGTCGACTGAAGTTGTGTAATCTCCTCCCCAGTCTTACAACATTCCTCCTTGTATGCTCTGAAGGAAGGACAGAACAAAAGCAACTCTACAGTCCATTGTCGTAGCATCATTACACAAGGACTAATGAACTATATTATGTAAAAACACATGTAACATGGAAACATAAACAAATAATGAGTATATTAACCTAATAATTAACTCAACATTAATAATTGTTCCCAGTCTTAAAGTTTATTGAACTGCAGCAATAATTCATACATGGGGTGTATTGTAAACATTATTATTATTATTAAATAATTGATGTAAATAATTATTAATCAATTAGGTACATGTAGAACAAAATTATATGACGTTGTCAAATAAATTATTGAATGTCATGCTCATCAACACCGTATCCGTGAGTAAAGTGGGTGAAAACGGCCAAAATTTGGGGGAAGTGTAAAATATGAAAGGTCCGCTGATGATATTTTAACACAGGATTTTATTACTACAACCCTTGAGACAAAAACAGGTGTCTTTCAGCATGAGGACCGATGGTCGGCTTGAAACTACAGACACGCTGGAGTGTAGCAGGGTCCAAATCGGTGAAAACCAATTTTTGATCGTCAAAAACGTTCCATTTGAACTCTTGACCTTAGGATTGTTTGCTACAAAGTGTATTATTTGTTTCTGACACTTGCTCAGTGCTTTACATACACCTTTTAGTCAATTTATAAAATGATGGTGTGTTACCGCGCGTATACACATGCCTACGGTATGTATCGTGCTTTTATAGTTCACGTGGCTGGTAGGGTACTTGGAGCTCCAGTCGTATCAAGGGTTATACAGATCATTCAAAACTGGCAATCATTCACTACTCCTCCATCTGCATGTCTATATAGAGCTACAAAGCATACATGCAGCTAAATGTGCCGTATACAGATGCTAGCTTGCGCCTGCATGGGTTTGTACCAGATAACGGTATATGCTTAGAAAAAAAAAAAACAACATGAAGTGAGTACATGCAAATTGCAAACTTGTCTACAAAATGTTCACTTTCTCTCTTATTTTGGATTTTCTTTTCAGGCGCTTACAGTACTTTAGTTTTTATCGCTTTATCATGCTCAGTTTGGTTTGCAGGCAAGTTCAGTGCAGCTTTGAGTGCTTCTGCCGTTGGGTTCTGTTGTACGAGTTCTTCTACAGGTTTTATATATTGCCGGGGTAGATTGCTTTGTCACCTGCCTTTTCTGCCCTCAGTCCCGTCATCATCCTTATCGCTGCTTTTCTTCCTTCCAAACAATCTAGTAAGTTCAGTCCGAATAAAGTGTACCAACAGACACGATCCAACTTTGCATTAGCATTTAGGTTGTACGATAACTTTCGGATTCTTTTTCCCATGAAAGCGGCCCGGATCCATAAGAATGTTATTTCAATTATTGATGGCAATTAGTTAACCTCGACGTCCTCCGGTACCTACTAGGCTTCAGCATTTGTCTGTGATGTGAAAACGATGATACCAGTTTTCTTAGCTTCTAAAGTAGTTATTTAATAAGTAGGTATAGTATTATAGTAAATATTAACATTTCAAATCCATCTTTGTGATGCCTTCCAGAGTACCGAACCGATGTATTAAAAGCACGCCGACCTCGTCCTGCAAAGATACTTTATATAAGGATAAACTGTTGTGTGATATACCATAGGTTGATGTATTATAGTGACAACTAAAATCTGTCATAGTATTGCTAGCGGACCTTTTAGTTTTTAAATTTCCCCCCAAAACCTGACCTAGATTATACGCGGATGCGGTGTTAAGTTGTATTAAATTTCTGTCATAATTTCAAACCATTCAAGATTAAGTGAACACCATGTTTAAGCTGAAATTATCATTAACAATTACATTATAGTTGGTTGGCTAAAATTGTAACCTAAAATTCATTCACTAATTCCACTGCAGTTATCAATTGGGAAACACTTGATTTTAGGGCACTTGATTGTGAGTAGTTTTGCTTATTACATGTATTCTCTTTAATGAAAAAATATTAATTACATTTCTTCCCATTTTTTAACTACATGTTGTTATTAATTACAGGTACAAACACCAACTTCTGTGATGAATTTTCCTTCCTTGTGCCTGTACAGTATATGACATATCCCAGTTTCAATGCAGAATAAAAAGTTTCTAGCCTACAGTAAAGCCTGTGCTACAACAGCATTCCAAAATTAACATTTATGACAATATTAGAATTATTTTAAATTCAAATATTACAGCAGAGAAAAGAGCAGCAATGCCATGGACAGTACAGCATTGTACAAGTATAAGTCATCATAAAAACAGAAAGCTATTAAGGAACCCACAACTAACCTGCAACGTGCCATTAGAACACCTTTCTCGTATTGCAGCTGAGAGACCTTTGCTTCAAGTTTTCCTTTGTCATGCCGCAGCTGAGACACCACCCCATCCAGCAATGCCTTATTGTGTTGCAGCTGACACACTGCTTTCTCGTGTGTTTCCCTCTCTCGAGAAACCACCGTTTCGAGAGTGCTCTTTTCCTCTTGCAAGCGTGTTACCTCTCTTCCTAGACATCTTTTTTCGTATTCCAGCTCCGAAACAGTTGAGCTCAAAGCTGCTATCTCTCCTCCCAGTTGTGATAATCTGGTTTCTATAGTTTCCTTCTCGTTTTGTAGCTGCAATGTAACCATACTCTTCTGTTGCTGCAATTGTGTTACTTGACTGCTGAAAGAATCTTTCTCCTTCATTAATTCTGAAACCTTCCTTTCAAGCTGTAGAAAATCCATGGTACATGTGAGTGTGTTGGTTTGTACAGTTTGCACATACATGTATATATACTGGTGATTGTGGTCAATGTCATCATTTCTAAACACATCTGAGTATCCATGTATATAATTAACAAAGATCACATCAGAAATAAAATACATGTATACAGGGATTGGCAACACGTCACATGTGTCATAAATATTTGTGTGCGCTATCCGACCTCTTGTGATTTACATACACTGTACATGTATGCATTGAAGTATGAAATGGGTATAAAAATTCTTTGGAATCATGAGAGATCGGCCTTTTTGCATTGCAGCACTAAAGTACTTTATTCTACAATTTGTGGTACTATTTTTCAAGATCGAGCATTCTTCATATGATTTTATTTTGGCAAAACTTACTGCACAGTTTAAGGTACTTAAACCCAGATAACCAACCTTCCGGTCTCCAACAGTGGTCATGAAAGGGGTATCGCGCAGTGCCAAGACAGAGCTGTGAAAGGTTTTTGATTTCAATTCCTTCATTGGGAATTTCCCCCCCCCCCCCCCCCCCCCCCCCCCTCCCTATAATTTTAATTCATATAGACTGAGGGCTCGATTGTTATAATTTGGATGTGCCATCGTTGAGCATTAATGCATGTGGGTCCACTCCTGTCCTTACACTGTAGGGCCTCCCAAAGATCCGGCAACACCATCCACCGCTGCGACAGATAGCCGGTTCAGATACCCCTCTTGATCCCAACAAATGACGGCAACAAAGGCAACTTTATTGCTGTTGCTTTGCTACTATGCCTTGAAAGATCGACGCCAACCTGGTGAGAAAGGTATCACAATCACAGGGATCCCAACACGTCCATATTCTGGATCTCAAGTTTATAAACCAACTCGACTGTTCTTATTGTAAGAGAAGCTGTAGATACATGTATAAATCAAGATTACTTTTGCATCAGTCATCCAAGTTTTACACGGAGTTTTTTGAATTTCACAACGTAACTGTACCACTTCCTTCAAATGACCACTCTTTACCAGTAGCCCACAATGTGGTATGGTCACTATGATGCTAGAGCTGCAATGTATTTCCATGAAGGCTTCCTTGTATAGCTTGGAGTTCATCTGAGACCAGTTGAGGTCCCTGTTCTTGTGATGTTGTATGGAACCCAAGAATTGCGTTTGAAGTTCTGAGCCATTCTGAGGGACCTGTCGGGATCGAGCAAAATGAGAACAGCAGCCTCAAAAAGCACTCCATCCTGATGCCTAAACTGGTGCCTTTTCGTGACAGGCCAACTGCACGGAATTGAATACCAGTAGTTGTTGCGTCTCCGCCTGCCAGGAAGCCAGCAGAACATCACTTCTCATCAACTCAAAATAAGAAATCGTTACATGTGACAGTTGAGAACACTTTAAATACCAGCACTGAAGTCATCCATAATTCTTTCCATTGCGCTCCAATTTTGGTGCATAAACAAAAACAAAAAGGCAAGAACATGCAATCGCAGGATTTTGATAGATCGGAATACAGCACAGCGATGCAATTCAAGAACGGCAATAACAACAAATTCATGATTTGTACCAAGATTGCCCGTGCCAAAGTACAGTACGTGGTAAGTCCGCAAGCGGAGTCTGCAGCCACACCTGCTAGTGCAAGTATATCAAATGCTTTGCTAGCTCTTTACCTTCATTAAGCCGTTCAAGTCACAGTACTTGTTGCACAGTCAACATCTGAAGAAAGGATGTTGGAGGAATTGAAGTAGCATAATGATGCCTCCCTGAAAATACAAGAAGAAACCAGGGAGTGGCTGAAAAATATATGTGATGAACTAGATAAGTACAGCTCTGCGATGGAAAGATTAAACAAGTCCTTTCAAGCTTACATGTACAATACCTGTGGTGAATATGGCATAATTGGAATTCAATGCAATGAAATTGGGTCAGCTAGCCTGATGTGAAATTAGGTACACATCATATGCATTTGCATTTGCTCTATCGAATTCTTTCATTTATCCATAAGAGGTGCTATGGAAAATCATGAGTGAAGAAGGAGAGATCTTGTCAAAATATTAGAAAGAGTTTGCATCCTGCAACAAAAGGATTACAGACCTTTTAGAGTTAAAGACAGACGATGGGCATATGAGAGAGTTAACTATCTTGCTTAAACCTCAGGTACATGTATTTGGGTTGTGCTTGTTACAATGTCAACCAGTCCCTTTGCACAACCTTGAAAGTAGAAGGCATTGCAATAGCCTTGGGAGCGGTAAGATTGGTCATTCTAGGTCACAGTGCACATGACACTGAAACTCTACGATATTTCCGACTACAAGGAGGATAATCCTACACTGACCCTTCAGGAAGGGCCCTGACATTTCCTCTCAAATGGACTGGATGCTAAAAGAAATGCAGAAGATGAGGGTGAAGATGAAAGCTGGACAGGAAGAGAACGTTCTAAAGTTAGCATGGGGCGCCAAGCGTGGATGTGTTCTCGTTTCGCCAGAAGCAAAACGAGAATTGTAGTAACTACGTCACACACCGATTAATAGAGTTACGGTCAGCCGTCAATGGAGAACACAATAGTCTTTGTGAGCAGCAAGAGGCCATTAAGAAATCCAAGGAACTTTTGATCTCTGCGACAGTTCTAATCCATTTCGATCCTAAAAAGAAACTGATGCTGGCTTGCGATGCTTCACTGTATGGAATAGGGGCTGTGTTGTCTCATCAATTGGAGGATGGCTCCGATAGACCCATCGCTTTCGCCTCATGCAGTCTAGCACCAGCAGAGAAAAAGTATTCTCAATTGGAAAAGGAGGGCCTGGCGGTGGTATTTGGCATCATCAAATTCCAACTGTATTTGCTAGGCAGGGATTTTACCATCCTGTCCGATCATAATCCCCTACAGTATCTCCTAAGTGCAGATCGGGCAATTTCACCCATGGCGCATTCAACGATGGGCACTGACACTCAGCGTGCATTCAAAGCTGGCAGACGACAGGGCAACATGGATGTATTAAGCAGACTGCCACTGAAAGAGTCACCGGATGATGTTCCGTTGCCTGGTGATACTGTCTATATGTTGGAGGCTTTGGACAGCAGTGGTCCTGTAACTACAGCAGCAATCAAGTCCAGGACGGACAAGGACCCAATTTTGTCACGCGTGAGGAATTTTGTTCTTCACAGAAATTGGGATGCAGCACCAAAAGAACCAGAGTTTGTTCCATACCGGCAGTGGGAGCACGAGCTGAGTGTCCAAAATGACTGCTTGCTGTGGGGTAGTCGCGTGGTGGTGCCAAAGTCGGGTAGAGAAGCGGTGTTGACAATGCTGCATGACGCCCACCCGGGGTCACAAGGATGAAGGCTTTGGCCAGAGGCATCGTTTGGTGGCCCGGCATTGACAGTGATCTGGAAGCTAAAGTGAAAGCTTGTCATGCCTGTCAAGTGAATCAAAAGTCACCATCAGTAGTGCCGCTTCATCCATGGGAATTCCCACCTCGTCCGTGGTCCCACCTCCACATCGATTTTGCAAGGCCATTTTTGGGAAAACAGTTCATCGTTTTGGTGGACACCTACTCCACGTGGTTGGAGGTCGCCGTGGTATCATCGTGCTCAACACAGCAAGCTGTCAGATTCCTTCGTCACGTGTTCTCGACGCATGGAATACCCGATAGGCTTGTTTCGGAAACGGTACCCGCTTTCACTTCGGAGGAGTTTAAGATCTTCGTTAAACGCAATGGCATCCATCACAGTACTGCTACTAATGGTCTGGCAGAAAGAGCAGTTCAAACTTTTAAAGAAAACCTCAAAACGTCGTGTGGTGATTTGGAGACCAGATTGTCCAGATTTCTGTTCCATTACAGAACTACACCGCACACGACCATGGGGGTATCACCAGCAGAGTTGTTGCTAGGTCGCAAGCCACGAACGTTGTTAGACAATCTACATCCAGATCTGTCAATGAAAGTCTCCAGGAGCCAGGAACGTCAGAAGATAGCAGGCCATGACAAGCATTCAAGGCATCACTTGTTTCAGATTGGAGACACCGTTTATGTTAAGAATTTTCGCAACACACCTGAATGGCTTCCAGGGGTGGTGTCCGGGTTTTCAGAGCTGGCTCTACTCATTAAGTTGTTGAATGGAAAGGAAACATCTGCCGCCGCCACATTGACCATGTAAGAGTGCGTACTGACAGTGACCAACAGCTTTTACAGGAAGGAAGTGTAGTTAAATGTGCGGAGGGAGGAAATGCTGTCTGTTAGGAACTCGGAGTCAGCTATTACAGAAAATGGAACCGATTTGTTATCTGAAGACTTTGTAGCTGATCTTTTAATTCACTCTGCTCCTGAGACTCGGGCTGTAGCTCCAAGGGTTAATAATCTGAATGAGGCCATGCAGGAGGAGACAGCGTCCGCAAGGAATCTACGGAGTGCCTCAGAACATCAGCCTGCAGCGACAGAGGCAGAGGTCATGGACAACGCTAATGGCACGAGGAATAGTCCGGAACTGGATGATAGGGAGCCCCGCCCACACATGCCTGTACCCAGACGTTCGATGTGCCAACGGCACCCCCCGGATCGTTTTGGAACTTAAAAAGGGAGAAGTGTAGTAACTACGTCACACACCGATTAATAGAGCTACGGTCAGCCGTCACTGGAGAACACAATAGTCTTTGTGTTGTAACAATTGTCTTTGTTACATCGCATGCCGCAATGGTTATATGTACATTGTGTGTCTTTGCTAAGTTCTGTTCAGTATCTTGTTGTACTGTGGATAGTTGTTAGTTGATACTTTAACTATCGCTACGCAAGCTGCTCGGGGTCTCTCGTTTCGCGTGCGTGTGCTCGGAAGAGGATACTACAAGAATCGTTTTCGCTTCTGTGAGGACATGGAGGAACAGCTGCCGGCTGCATCGTCAAGCATGGAAAAAGGAGCGGGACAGGAGATTCTATCCCAAGCAAAGACTGCAGTAGAACAAGATGTGATGTGAGCGAGTAAGGATACTACAAGAATCGTTTTCGCTTCTGTGAGGACATGGAGGAACAGCTGCCGGCTGCATCGTCAAGCATGGAAAAAGGAGCGGGAAAGGAGATTCTATCCCAAGCAAAGACTGCAGTAGAACAAGATGTGATGTGAGCGAGTGTCTGGCAATGGCTAGCTCAATCTCTACCAGCCACCATTATGAAAAGTAGTGCAGATGCCACGGAGAGTACCAGAGAAGGAAGATGTGGGCAGAGGCCAGACATGAAGTACCCACATTCCCGGTCCAGGCAGGAAGTACACCCATTCCAGGTCTCACTTAAGTGCCTGGTTAAAAAAGTACACAGTTGCCCAGAAAAAGTCCAAAAAAGAAGTCTGAAGGCCTTAGGAAGCGAAGCATCAGTAGGCTCCAATGTGTACTGCTAAAAAAGCGACATTTCAGTCAGTTGAACGTAGTGAATTAGACACAAACACAGCTAGAGGGGGAACATCTAAGGAGGGAACAGCTAAAGAGGGATCAGCGGCAATCACGGCGACCAGTTTCCCCTACTAATGGAAGAGGTCCAGCAGCTCCGAGAGGGACAGGAGGACGCAGGTTGTAGACAGGAGTGATGCAGTGACACTACTGCCTTTGATCCAGCAGCATATCCGACCAGGAAGCATGGCATACAGTGATGAGTGGAGTGCCTACAACCAACTTGGCACTGTTACAGGGTGTAATCACCAGACAGTGAACCATTCAGTTCACTTTGTTGATCCCAACACTGGTGCACACACCCAGGGAGTGCAGTCAATGTGGAGTTGCTGCAAAAGGATGCTGAAAGAGAGTGCCATGCACTCCAGACTCCACGATACATACCTACCAGAGTTCATGTGGAGGCGCCAGTTTGGGGGTCCTTTAACTTTTGCTAATATATTTCAGAACAATACTCAGTGTAGTATCATATGTGACAGTGCAGGTTAATATGTATTTTTGCTCAGAGCTTGATTGTATTCATTGCATTCTCCGTGCTACAGCTACAGTATAGGTTTAAATATATCTGAACAAGACAATGAGTATTTATATTCATTGCAACATCCATTATATTCATATATAAAGGAGGTAATTAATGGGACAGGTGTTAATAACTTGTTAATTGATTAAGATGATTATTAAGGAAAACTACAGTACAACCGCTGGCTGGGCTGTGGTCAACGATGACCTGGCGGATGACTCAGAGGATGCAAAGAGGGCGGAGAGAATGGCCGAGCGGAAGCTGGCGAAGAGGAGGAAGGCAGCCACACAAGAAACCGGGGGGGGGGGGGGGGGGGGGGGGGCAAAGCAGAGGTTTCAGCTGCAGTTCGGGAGACAGGAGAAAGTTCCACCACCGAGGGCCCCACAGCCTTTGCCTGCTCCAATCATGAGGGCTCCATTTCAGCCTGCTAATGGGTCTGGAATCGGATAGATTTGCCACACATTACAATTTTCAGCTGGAGCGTTTTAACTCCCGTTATGCTTGTCCTGGTTCAGAAGCAGTGGATTCCTTTACTGTCGATTGGGTTGGGGAGAATAATTGGTGGTGTCCACCTCCATGTCTTGTGGCAAGGGTAATAGGGCATGCAAGGCCCGGGGAACTCTTCTTGGCAGTCAGCCCACTATTGGCCCCTGTTATGCCCGGATGGATTCAGTTTTGCACCATTTGTGTTAGATATGGTATCATTACCCCTGTAAGCTGAACTGGTACACCCCGGTAGGTCAGGATCAGCCTTGTTTGACCACAAGCACCCCAATACAGCTATGTTGGCATTAAAAATTTGCTTCTGAATTTATGCATGCCTGTATGGCCATAATTTGGCAGCCAGTTCGGCTGGTGTCAACCTATACGTGTTGACGTATATGTTTTCAGCCAGTTTGGCTGGTATCAACCTACGCGTGTTGACGGATGCGCGTGTTCAGAACAGGACACACATATTCATGCAGCAGTGCATGCTGTGTCATGGTTGCACCAGATGGCAGGTTTACCATCCATTGCGAGGTCCCCTATAGTGCAAGCTACTTTGGGTGGCCTTAGGCGGGAATTAGCTCAGCCCTAAAAGCGTAAGGAACCTGTTACAGCGGAGAGCAATGGTAGAAGGCTGGGTCATCCCCTTCCCTTACAGAGGTCCGCTTGCTGGCAATCGGCCTTGTAGCATTTGCAGGTTTTCTAAGATGTGAGGAATTGTTAAAGCTAAGATGCGTCAGTGCCACAGCAGCAGTAACGCTGGGGTGCCTGATAGACTATTCAAGCGGCATGGGAGATGGAAATCTGAGTTAGCAAAAGATGGGTATGTAAAAGACTCTGTCAAGAGCTGCATAGAGGTTTCTAAGAACTTGGGCATCTAGCCGTCTTTCTTTGGACATCTAGTTGGCAGTCGTGCACAGGCGACGCTACACCAAGAGTTGTCAACATGCATGGGGGGTAAGGGTGGTGTACATGTACGAGGAGGAAGATACACGTTTCTGTCGGTTGAACGTAGTGAATTAGACAAAAACTATGCTCCCTCCGTATGTGTTTGGTTGTACAGCGCGTGATGTGACCACGTGGAGGTAGAGGTATAAGGTGATGTGAGCGGGAAGAAAGTCAGTCTATGTTGCCAGTGCACGTGTCTGTGAACCTCACATAGTTTGAATGTTGTGTCCAGCCGGATGGCTGGTTTATGAATGGGCAGATTGCAGTCTGCTGTGTGTCCCAGCCAGGTGGCTGGGGTATGTGTGGGGATGGAATGCCTCTGCATGCATTGTTGTGGCCCTGAATGTTGATGCGAGGCAAATTGTTCCTTAATGATCACTTCCACACACATGAAAGCTGAAGACCCTCTACCGAGGAACTTGTTATTCGTATACCTTGTGGTGTCCAGAGCAGCGTGTAAGAAGGTTTTTTCCCCTTGAGGTGGTGTGGGCCCACCACCTCTAAATAAATTAGGTTAAAATCCGAAGTACATGTACTGTAGCTGTTGCGTGTTGGTCCCTGTGGTTTGTGTAGTGATTATGTCGTTGGATAAATGTGGTTGGTGTTGTCAGTATGTGTTGTACATGTATGTTGGATGTGGATGTAGTACAAATGTTGTTTCAATAAAGTTGGCAGTCGTGCACAGGCGACGCTACACCAAGAGTTGTCAATATGCAAGGGGGTAAGGGTGGTACCAGTACATGTACGAGGAGGGAGTGTATGGATGCAGGTGAGGCATTAGTTAATAGAGGAGATGCTAGCTGAGCTGCACAGACTGAACAGTCCCAAAATACGCGTATAAATGGAGCTCACAAGTCACAATCACGTGAGCTCTGTTTTGATTCAGCTCGCTGACCGGGGTCCGCCACATATGAAATCTAGTATATTTTATGAGAAATCATTGAGAAATCATAAGAAATTTAGAAATCTAGAAATCGAGTAGAATCCACACTAAACGTATACCAGTAATGTTTGAACTTGAGAAATCCAGTACAAAATACCATTAATTGAAATATTATGTTAAAATCTCTGTTAATCACTTTATACAGTGTATTACGAAATCATCCAATGTTGCCTAGTGACACATTCACATCAATTAATTGCTAATTGCCAGTACGAGAAATTAGTACAAGATATCAAGAAAACAAACAATAAAGAAATCAGGCATAAATCAGGGAGAAATCCAGAAATCAAACAAAAATTAGAAAACTACAGTGACTTGCAAATCTCGTACAACTTATAGACTAGTAGTGGACGCCTTGTTCAATGAAATAATAAACATTGCTCGACAACTGATCAAGGCACTACACATCTGAGATGAAAAGCCTCAGAGCTGCATCAAACCGACCAAGAAATGAGTCCTATTTGTGTTGCATTGAAAAGGGAACTTGCAGATGAATCCTGAAACCCACATTTGAGGCCAAGGTCAACATGTTATTAGGAAGCTATATGAGCATGTGATTGATCTTATTTTACTTTTCTTTGTGGGCAGGAAAACAATGGTAGCTTACAGTGTATGTTGTTTGTCCTACAGCCAAATGATAGATTGTATGTTGTGTGAATAGGACGACATGCAGTTCAGACACCATTGCGTCAGGCGCACAGCTGATTGAATATGTGACTCGCGAGCTCCTTTTTTACGCAATTTCATCGTTGAAGTGAGATACATGTAATTCAATGACGTAAGGTCAATGTTAGTACCCTTCTATTGTACTGCACAGTTTATTAACACAATAAGCGTAACTGTTTTCGTGTGTGCATTTTATTCATGCAAGGTGTCGATTATATGTACATACAGTGTACTGTGAGATTTTATTATTATAATTATATTTCAATACTAGTTGAGACTGGTATATCGTGATTATGCGATGATTATAATAATGTTAGGCACCTAAAATTTTCAAGTTCAAGCAGAGGGTTTATCGTGCAAGGATGAAAGCATTCTTTGATTTATGTTGTGTTACAATGCCAATCCGCTTGACCAAGCGTACAGGTAATTGTTGTTAGTAAGCGTGTTGGACATGTTTTCAAACATTTATCTTGTAAACAGTCTTGCGCATTATGTAGACTATGTTAATACCTATCGAAGGATTCATTTTTAAATTGTGTTTTCCATAATTTTAGGAATGCACAGTTTGTCAAACTATAAAACATGCCTTTTTCATAACGTACATGAACACTGAACTGTAGTAACAAAAAGACAGTGCAAAATACCGTACCATTTGATTTCTGGTTAAGACTTCTAAATTTGCAGCATTCTTCTCCAACTCTGTAAGAGAGCATCCATATGAAATTTTCCACAACCATGAATGTTTGTAATGTAATAAACATTTACATGTACAAGTACATGTAAGACAATACAAATTATTATTATTATTCATAATTATTATTATTTTGTAAAATTAGGCACGTGAAAAAATTAAGTAAGGAAAAGAGTAAATTCTGGGACGAATAGGCCTTGCAATTTGTTCTTTTTTTCCATATTCGTTGTTTAAGCATTTCTCAATTTGATTTTGACTTGGAAGACAGGTAAGCATAAATATAAAAATACATGTACATGTACCTGAATATAAAGTACAGTGCACTCACCTTCTTTGGCATTCTGAAAGAGGCCCTGCAGCTCCATGATCTTGGTCCTGCCACGCGCACACTGTGCGTAGAGTGTGTCACGCTCTTCTTCTAAAGACAACCTGACCAAGGTAATCATGGAAATAAATGAAAACAATGTTTTTTTTGGATACACTGACGTATATCCAGTACATGAATATACTGTACAGGTACATGTATACACTGACCCCACATGCACCCAGACCACTTCCAAATAAAATAGACACACATGGAATACATGCACCCACAGATGCACACACACAAACACTGCACCATGTGCAGCACCCACACAAGTACACACATGCACACACAATGGAGCTGATGGATGTACTCACATCTTCTTCTCGAGATCCTTACACTTGGACTTGCACACGTTCAGTTCGCCCAACACTGCCTCACCACTGCTGATTTGTGACGACTGGTTAGAAACTTTTTTGATAGGACTATTCAACCTCCTGGGACGCGTTCCTTTCTCTTTAGGAAACCTGAAAACACCCATCAGAAGCAGGTACTGAGAATCAATGCACAATACTGTGCCTTTGGGATATTATCAGCTATTCATATTTAAAATTCTGGATATCATTTTTAGCTATAACCTTATACATGTAAATTCATAAATAACATTAATCCATTGACACTAATGAATTAAATGTACTTCTTATACAGTGCACTTTGTTCTACGCAAAAAGTCCAAACTTAGCCTTTTTCAAATTGACAAATTGATTACATACACTGTACATATATGGGAATTTAGTTTATACATGTGTGTCAGGGGAGAGTATATATGGGAAGTGGTACAGTGTATGTCAATATGTAGGGGTGATGTGCTCAGGTTGGTACAGTTTCAAGTGGATACACATGTACATCGTCCGTGGATTACATTGCTTCTAGCAAAGACAGTAGTGTAGACTGCCTACAGTACAACAACATGTATCCACCAGGATGTACTGCAGACGAAAAGTGAGGAGTACGCCAACAACTGAGCAGCAATGTACTGAAAGATGGGCTGCTATACTACCACTTAACTATGTAAATGCAGCAGGTGAGCAGGAAAAATGACCGAGGTTATCTTGAAAGAGGTAGGTTTTGTGTCTCTCTTGTACATGTAGTGGAGGCATACGAAGACTGGAAGAAGATTACAGCTTACCAAATCTTCCCCAATGCTGACACCTTGAATCAAATGTACATGTTGTCATATCTGATGCAACAAAACGCCCAAACACTGCTGGCTTAATCAGCCTCTCTCCTCTTGACTTTAGTGTTTCTGTGTTTGTGCTTATGACAAGCAACAAAAACATAACACATTGCAGTAATAATTCCATTATTACTTTACACTGAGTGTAAATAACTAATAAAATAAAACAAGTTAATGGAGTTTTCAGCCTTGTCAAGGTAGAGTAAATGAGTACCAATACATGTATAGCAGGATAAAATATAAAAAGTTAATGGAGTTTTCAGCCTTGTCAAGGTAGAGTAAATGAGTACCAATACATGTATAGCAGGATAAAATATAGTAGGCAAGAATTAAACTGACCAGAGCCTGCATTGTACATGTATATCTGGCACAGACAGCAATGGAAAAAGCTACTGTATTGAGTGAGTACTCCTACCGTGTCAATACTGATGGAGAAGATTAAACTCTTACATGTACATGTACGTACTTCCAAAGCTTTATCAAAATTTAAAAAATCATATGATGGAAGATGAATCAACTGTATAAAGGATACTCTCTATAACAGTCCACAATGGATGAAGACACCATTTGGTCTTGTTTTCAACTCCATTTCTGATGAACCAAGACTTAACATACAGGGTTCAAAGAGCATACCTGGACACCATCATCATCCACAGCACCACTTGAGTGAGCTGTAGCTGCAGCACTAATGGGTGGATTCCAGAAGGCAGGTCTCATGCAAAACCCTATAACATGTACACTTTCCTTTTAAGTCTGCTGTGATGTGCATTAAAGTCCGCAACACCATTGAGGAAGTAAAAATTATATACTCTTTTTTTTAAATTAAAGGTGCCTTTGGGGTATAAATAATAGGTTAGATATATTATTTTCTACAGCCCATAATCGTTTTAATAAAAATTCAGTGAGTTGAATACTAATGAGCGAGACTATTATTCACGATAGTTAACAATTAGCGCGTATGGTCACTAATGAAATTCACATGAAAACACTTCGAAACGTTTACATAACTCCAACAAACAATATAATCCAACGTATTATATTTCGTCCGTATCGGACTCGCTGCTCACTTCATCAGAAGAACTGCTGCTCTCAGAATGGGATAGGACATGGTTCTCTTTTGTCTTCAACACTTTCTGCATCTGAATCACTCATGTCTGATGCAGCATCATCTTCACTCTTGCTATATTGTTCGTTGTCATCAGTCTCCATGTACATGTACTCCTTTTCTATTTTTCTGACATGGGCATACAGGTTCTCAATTCTTCCTGTAGTGTCTGCATTTAGATGTTCAAAAGCTGCTTCCAACGCTGCTTTACTATTGCCGTTGTTGTTGATAGGTCATATTGCCTTCCCACTTCACCCTTGATTTGTGACCAGACCATTTCTATTGGTTGCAAGTCACAGTGATATGGTGGTGTATACAACACCTTGTGACCCTGCTGCTTTGCGAGCTGAACGACCTCTGGCCCCACTGTATCTACATAAGCTCTCAGCCTTTTTCGAAGAGTAGCAACGGTGTCCTTTATGCCAGATGCAGTGAGAACCTGCTGCAATTATACGTCAGTCCAGCTTGGCTCATGCATGAGATCTAGAATATGTCGAGCAACAACTCGGTCACGGTTAGTTCATCGCTGACGTACCAATGCTCTCACTGATAGCAGTACATGCTTCGATTTAGGTATCCGTTGGCGCTTAGGTTTGCGATTTGCAGTAGAAACAGCTACTTTGATTTCATGCTTGCGATGCCGATCTCGGTAGGTACATGTAAGTCCTACCGTTTTGCTAGAATAGCCTAAAACGCTGCTAACTCGCCACTGGTAATTACCTTTGCCACTGGATACTTTATTTTCCTTTTCAGGTCTTCAACTTGCAGAGAGCGGTATATGCAACAAGAAAATCAGTCCTTTGCTCTTCAGTTAATGCTCGGGGTCTCTCTATTATTCAATTCTTTTATTTCAGCCAAAAACACACTCTCATCTTCTTCATTATTGTTGCTAGTCCTCTCGCTAACTGCCAACATCCTGGAACACGCTCAAAGTTTTCAAATCCTGCAAAAAACTGATCCAGAGCGCATACAACTCAGAAATATATGCCATAATACCATAGTATAGTACAATGGCATACAAAAGGGCCTCTGGGCGCAAGAACGAAGGCAAACGGAATAACAAAAGCGCAATAGTAAAGGAGCGGCCCCTACCGCCTGTTATTTATAGAACTTTTTCTATTAACGCCAAGCAAACTATGGTTGACAGTTATTTTTGCAATAAGTTTTTGTTTTCACAGTCTAAAGGTGGCGCCAGTAATGAGGCTAAAACGTAAAGAATGTATTCTTGAAAACCAAACAGACAATGTAAAAGCAGAAGACAAGATATTGTATACTTAGAGGTATCATTACACGTAGAATCAAAATATGATTCTTTATTTTGGATGCGGTACAAAATAATGGTCGAATTAAATAAATATTTTAAAGTACCCCCTCTTAACTTGAAATTTTTGACTAGCTGTTAAGCTTCACAAGGTTCATTTTCATAGCCATAGCTGATAAATTTTTATTATTTGCGGCATGTTATTAATGTTATTCATAACGAACCCATTAACGTTTACTTCCTCAATGGTGTCGCGGACTTTAGTGGAAGCAGATCCTCGTTCTACAACCCAGTTAAAAGTATGACAGGCATACCGTATTCCTTGCAGCTTCAGAGGGCTGTGTACCAGTTGATCTTCATGAATGAGTGCATCCCACATTTAAATTGATATACAGCATGTGTCCTTTTTTTTTTTGTGCTTATCATGTGTGTATGATTTATTATAAGTTCTTAAGTTTTCACACCTAAAGAAAAGTGAGTTCATTCATGTACAGTGCATAAACCTAACGCAAGTTTTTTCAAGATTTCAATTTTTTGATATTTTAGAAGTCAGAAATGTCTTCCACACATTGCTTGTTACGCACTGAGAATCAGAGTATCTGTCATGGAGCTTTAAGGCTCTGAATTTGTAATTAGCCATATATTTGGATACATTTCTATCAGTTATAATGTATGCACTAGATTCCTTTTCGCGGAAACGATCCCATTTAATAACAAATTAAAACCTTTACCTTCATTTGCAAACACCTGGTATAAATGGACTATTGTGCTTTGGAGTGGATGGATTAGCTGGGAGTGGATGGATCAGCTGGAGTGGATGGATCAGCTGGGAGTGGAGGATGGATGATCAGCTGGGAGTGGATGGATCAGCTGGGAGTGGATGGATCAGCTGGGAGTGGATGGATCAGCTGGGAGTGGATGGATCAGCTGGGAGTGGATGGGATCAGCTGGGAGTGGATGGATCAGCTGGGAGTGGATGGATCAGCTGGGAGTGGATGGATCAGCTGGGAGTGGATGGATCAGCTGGGAGTGGATGGATCAGCTGGGAGTGGATGGATCAGCTGGGAGTGGATGGATCAGCTGGGAGTGGATGGATCAGCTGGAGTGGATGGATCAGCTGGGAGTGGATGGATCAGCTGGGAGTGGATGGATCAGCTGGGAGTGGATGGATCAGCTGGGAGTGGATGGATCAGCTGGGAGTGGATGGATCAGCTGGGAGTGGAGATTGATGGATGGATCAGCTGGAGTGGATGGATCAGCTGGGAGTGGATGGATCAGCTGGGAGTGGATGGATAAGCTGGGAGTGGATGGATCAGCTGGGGAGCTGGGAGTGGATGGATCAGCTGGGAGTGGATGGATCAGCTGGGAGTGGATGGATCAGCTGGGAGTGGATGGATCAGTTGGGAGTGGATGGATCAGCTGGGAGTGGATGGATCAGCTGGGAGTGGATGGATCAGCTGGGAGTGGATGGATCAGCTGGAGTGGATGGATCAGCTGGGAGTGGATGGATCAGCTGGGTGGATGGATCAGTGGGAGTGGATGGATCAGCTGGGTGGATGGATCAGCTGGGAGTGGGATGGATCAGCTGGGAGTGGATGGATCAGCTGGGAGTGGATGGATCAGCTGGGAGTGGATGGATCAGCTGGGAGTGGATGGATCAGCTGGGAGTGGATGGATCAGCTGGGAGTGGGATGGATCAGCTGGGAGTGGATGGATCAGCTGGGAGTGGGATGGATCAGCTGGGAGTGGATGGATCAGCTGGGAGTGGATGGATCAGTTGGGAGTGGATGGATCAGCTGGGAGTGGATGGATCAGCTGGGAGTGGGATGGATCAGCTGGGAGTGGATGGATCAGCTGGGAGTGGGATGGATCAGCTGGGAGTGGATGGATCAGCTGGGAGTGGATGGATCAGCTGGGAGTGGATGGATCAGCTGGGAGTGGATGGATCAGCTGGGAGTGGATGGATCAGCTGGGAGTGGGATGGATCAGCTGGGAGTGGGATGGATCAGCTGGGAGTGGATGGATCAGCTGGGAGTGGATGATGCAATACTGACAACAAGGAGTGCGGCCATGCAGCTCAGAGTACCAGGATGGCACAACAGCAACACTGGCCCCTTGCCATATGTATAGTAGCTACAGTAGCTAAGAATTTATCATAGATCTGAACAATGATGGAGTGAGAGCTCTCAACAAACAATATAACATCCCCGTACACATACAGTGTACATGTACACTGTACAGTACATGTAAATCTTGGTGGGCTAACACAGTAGACAAGAAAAGAAGTACACTGGAACTTGCAAAAGACATGTACACTGTAGCTTAGCATCACAGTGGAGTACATGCAAATTCAACATTTGATAACCAATCATCTGCTTAGGGGCCAGTACATGCAGGGCTTACTCGTCCTGGTCCATGAAGGTCTTGAGTTGCTTGAGGACAAGCTTGTGTTCCCTCAGGAGTATGCGCATCCTCCTCTGACGCTGGTCGTGTAGCTTACGGAGGCCATGGAGCTCCTCATCCTGCAGTGACCAGCGGAGGAGGCCATAGCGAACGTCAAACATCCTGTTCCCAGAGCACGCCATGCACATTGTGTGTTCACAGTGGCCAGTGTATAATGCACACGAACACACAACATTGCATCTGTAGTAAGCAGGTATATGTAGAGTACACTGTTTGCACATGGACTGAGAGCATGATCGGTGATGCTAAACGTCACATACATGTACATGTACGTACATGTACGTACATGTACATGTGTATCCTTTGGTCAATGTGAGTATTAAACATTTCATGTACTATAGAATATACAATTGTATCTGAATATATACTGTACAGTGTACAGTGCACCTGTACAGTGTATCTTAAGTGAGTGAACCAATAGTATGGTACATGAGTTATGGTGCACAACACATGTCCATACTGCACTGACAACTGTACACGTGCATGTAATTCATATACTGTACATCTATTCAAGCAACGTACAGTACATGTACATACAGTACATGTACACTGCACCATGATACAGTACATGCATAAAGAGTGGTAAAACAATCATTGAGAGTAGCCCGGTACCTTGAAGCGAAGCTGCATCTTGACATCAAACAGTTCCTTCTCGGTGCTCTCCAGCAGTGTCCCTCTCTCGTGCCGCTTCTCAAGACTCACCGGTATCATGGTCGACTGGCAACGAATCCTCTTGGACCTGCGTCTGACCACACCCTTGGTCCTGCTCCCAGACCTCGTAAGCGCCTTGCCGACCTCATCAGGATAACTTATCAGCTCCTCCTCGTCCACCCCAGTAGTCCTCTCTGGTTGCAGGTCCACCACTGCCCTCTCTCTCTTGAGCTCCTCCACTGCCCTCTCTCTCTTGAGCTCCTCCAGTTGTGGCACGAGCTCTCCGATCGCCTTCCACATGCACGGTAGTCAGAAATCAATCATGTGCAGTTATAGTGAACATGCAGTGTACAAATGCCCTTATAAGCGTGCACAGGTCCAGATAATTTACATGCATAGGATTCACACAGGCGTAAAATGACATCATTCACATGAAGTGTACAAAAGCAAGGAAATGACACTGCGGTTCTAATTACACATTGGCACAACCCCCCTACATGTACATGTACGCTGCATGATAATACAATACATGAGTAGCATGCACATGTACTATACCATCAAAAGGTAACCAACCGGCTCATGCAAAAAGGACGTACAGTGTAGAGTACCTGCATAGCATGCATACAGCTGTACATTGTACTTAGTTACGTATTATGGTGACATCATTGCAGCAGAGCTGACCACGTGCTTATACTTTTAAGCAAGGAGAATGCACATGCACAGCACATGTACCTCCGCCTGAGATTGAATCCTTCTGTCCTTGACGTGAAGATCTAGAGGGTTCAATTGCAGTGATTTGTGCATGCCTACAGTCATTCATATACACCACATGCATGTACATGTACATGTACAGTCACATGTACAGTCACATGTACAGTCACATGTACAACTGGAGTCGATTTGTGAAGCCACAATGATAACCATGCAAAACTGCAAACTTGTATTGTCATAAAAACTGTTGTACATTAACTTGTACAAATAACTTGTACTAATAACTGATTTGTTTAATAGATGCTCTTGCGTAACAAATGACTGCCCAGTATCAACGCTTGGTCCAGTTCTAAAACTAACCAGCCGCTTGGTCCAGTTCTAAAACTAACCAGCCGCTTGGTCCAGTTCTAAAACTAACCAGCCGCTTGGTCCAGTTCTAAAACTAACCAGCCGCTTGGTCCAGTTCTAAAACTAACCAGCCGCTTGGTCCAGTTCTAAAACTAACCAGCCGCTTGGTCCAGTTCTAAAACTAACCAGCCGCTTGGTCCAGTTCTAAAACTAACCAGCCGCTTGGTCCAGTTCTAAAACTAACCAGCCGCTTGGTCCAGTTCTAAAACTAACCAGCTTTCAGTTCAGCAATTTCAGCTTCCAGCTCAGTAGTCCTAGCCTTTAGCTTCAAATCAGTGCCTGCATGTGCACTGATTTCATTGGCCCAAGATTCCTGGCACTTCTTCACATCTTCCCTAGGAGTAAAGGGAAAGTGCGTATGAGCCAGTGGCCATAGTATGCACTCCCACTAAAGGAAGGGGGAGTATCTGGTGAGGAGATCCTATAAACATGACTGGATTCACTTTTTCAACAACAATTTGTGCAAATAATGATTGCAAATGCGGTCACTCCTGCAGACTGCCCCAACCCATTCACTAATTTGTTATCCGAGTATGAGCTGTAATCCGTACTGCAAGTACAGCATGCCAGTGGCAGCTACATGTAGGTGTATGGTACCAGTGTACTGTATGAGGCAATGCAGATACATGTACATGACTTCACGTAGGAGTGGTGGTCTAGTAATTATAATGACACTGCTGCCCCACCCACTCCAAAGTACCCACATTCATGTCCCAGAGAGCTGTGATCAACATCCTCCATTACTTTCCTCCTCCCTCCAAAAATGGAGTGTGTGTACTTCTTTTAAATACCATGTGTACACTATAGTAAGCATGTACACCTGCAAATAAATATACATCATCAGGGGGTGGCAATAATCATATTCATTAAGTGGTGTAACAACCACATGTTTGTGCAGCTAGTCATAATATGTTATGACTAGCTGCAGAAAAGAAGTCATACCACCTGAATTGTTATGACAGGCCCTGACATACTACATGTAGACTGTGCATGTATGTACACAACATAATGCAGGTGTGCATACTTTAGCAGCGTGATTGATTCTTCCTTGGACAATGCAGTCTCCCTTGCAGCTTCCAGTTCCCTCCGACACTCCTCCCTTGCAGCTTCCAGTTCCCTCCGACACTCCTCCCTTGCAGCTTCCAGTTCCCTCTGACACTCCCCCACTCGATACTCAAGTCCCCGACACTTCTCAGCACTCCTTGAGCACTGCACACACATTTAAGCAATGCACAACGTCAATAACGCTCCCATCATGTACGCTATACATGTTCATGTGAATGAATAACATGTCATGCACGAAACGTGTAGCTGTACTGTGTATTTACTGGGAGTACATATACTGCAATACCCGATACACTACAGACCATACACTTACATGTACATGTACCATAGCATGCACTGCAGATGCACAGTACAGTGTAGTGCATGTTTAATACACTCTGGTATGTGCACATGTACAGTGTAGTGCATGTTTAATACACTCTGGTATGTGCACATGTACAGTGTAGTGCATGTTTAATACACTCTGGTATGTGCACAGTACATGCACATGCAGAAACAGTATACACTGTACACTGTACATGTACAGAGTAGGAATGCAATAAACTGTACAAAACACAAATACATGTACCTGTACATCTACACATGTACATACAGTACATACAGTACATGGAGCTAACCTCGTCAGAGAGCACAGCCATCTTCTTTCCAAGGCTGCTGAGGTCCCCTTCCAATGCCTGGGAACCTCATATGATTGGAACCCCACACGCTGAAGGGTTCTACCTCCTCACCTGAACCTTCTCCACCTGGCATTGGTAAGCTTCCTCCAGCATATGCTTGTCCCTCACCTCCCCCACGGCCTGGCTCAGCTGGCTCCTCAGGTCTGGTGGTGACGTGTAGACACATTCACACACGCATTAACACACACACACTGACACACATACATGCACACTGACACACATACATGCACACTGACACACATACATGCACACTGTACCTATACGCACACATGCATATACACACACAAACACAAACACAAACACATGTACATGTACATTTATAGTGTAGATCCAATGTACAGTAAGCCATGTACACTTTACATGTACACGCACATACCCAGCACATACCTGCACATGTACAGCACATTTAAGCATGTACATCATGTACATATAACATATGGTTGTACCATTCAATAAATTGTTTCTGTAAAACATAATGTGCAGTGTAGCACGGAGCGTAGCAGTGAGAGAGAGTTTAGCTACACGTACGTACATACGTGTAGTGGCCACATGAAGAGGGTTTAAGAACACACACAGCACAAACAAATCCATACAGTAACCAGGAAAGCGGTTTTGGTGGTATACGGGTCCGTAGAGCTTCTCCATTACACACTGTACAAATGTTCCTTATTCTATCCAGCCAACCACCCAAATGACAAACATCAAAGATACCATAGTGCCAGGAAAGCACAAGCCTGAACAAGGGTTTGGCATCATGTGATGGGCCTAAAAATGCTTAGCTACAGTGTACTGTGAAGACCTTCTTAAAAATAAAAGACAACAATATGACGAAACAAATCAAAACCAGATCCTTAGTGCTTTCTCATCTCCATGCTTGGCAGTTGATTGTGCAGTACAGTAAGATTTAGCATTTCTATCATGATGTGCACAAATACAACTTCTTTTATTGCACACATGCTATATAGTGTATAGTGTTCACTATATGTGCAGTACATGTGCAGTACATGTGCAGTACATGTGCAGTACATGTGCAGTACATGTGCAGTACATGTGCAGTACGAAGAGATCATGGTCGGTACCTTTACTGGCAGGGTGGGATCTTGAATGATGCAGGGCTACAGTAGACGTACATGTATACTGTACAGCGACATGTAAATACACATGTATATGTATATGGGACAGTTTCCGCGAAAATTGCCCCACGGTTAAAATGTTATAAAAATGCATCGCGTTTGAATCGCAATAACTTCCCAATGGATAACGCTATCGACTTCCTATTTTCATCACTTCATAGTGAAATGGTGTAGTATGAAGTGTTGAAAATAGGAAGTCGATAGCGTTATCTGTTGGGAAGTTATAGCGATTCAAACGCGATGCATTTTTATAACATTTTAACAGTGGGGCAATTTTCGCGGAAACTGTCCCATATGTATATACTGTACATGAATACTGTCTCTTCTAGTTCATACTCATAAAATTACCATTCTCCATGAGCATTCAAATATGGTGTAGTCATGCAAGGGATTAGTACACTCACATGCACAAGTAAGTGTGCACACATGTCAAAGTCTCTGCTAAAACAAATCTCATTGTGTGCAGTACCTCTTTCCGTGTTTTGCAGTGACTTGTTCTCTCCTTGTAGCTGAGCACACTTTCCTCTGATCACTTCATACTCCAGTGCTGCCTGGAAACCATTAGACCATTAGACTTAACTACGTGTACAAATGTTCCTTATTCAACCACCCAAATGACAAACATCAATATACCATAGTACCAGGAAAGCACAAGCCTGAACAAGGGTTTGGCATCATGTGATGGGCCTAAAAATGCTTAGCTACAGTGTACTGTGAAGACCTTTTTAAAAATAAAAGACACAACAAAACAAAACCAGATCCTTAGTGTATGCTTGGCAGTTTATCGTGCCTGATTGTGCAGTACTCTGAGCGATGTTCTAAATATCCATCTTTCTTGTGAGTCAGCTTGGTGCCAGGTCACTCTGCCAAGAGTGTTTACATGTATGTTCTACATGTACATAATGCAGACAGAAAGCTGAGCAAGGGTGTTCCTTAACCAGAGAGCGAACCATGAAGCAAAGGGACCAAAGCGGGACCTGGTGGAGTGTGGAGGAACTTTGTGTTGTTTGTGTTGGTTGTGAGTGGTGCTGCAATGGCCTATCTGTGTTGGTGCTGCAATGGCCTTCTCCCCTACTGTGTTGGTGCTGCAATGGCCTATCTGTGTTGGTGCTGCAACGGCCTTCTCCCCTACTGTGTTGGTGCTGCAATGGCCTATCTGTGTTGGTGCTGCAATGGCCTTCTCCCCTACTGTGTTGGTGCTGCAATGGCCTTCTCCCCTACTGTGTTGGTGCTGCAATGGCCTTCTCCCCTACTGTGTTGGTGCTGCAATGGCCTTCTCCCCTACTGTGTTGGTGCTGCAATGGCCTTCTCCCCTACTGTGTTGGTGCTGCAATGGCCTTCTCCCCTACTGTGTTGGTGCTGCAATGGCCTTCTCCCCTACTGTGTTGGTGCTGCAATGGCCTTCTCCCCTACTGTGTTGGTGCTGCAATGGCCTTCTCCCCTACTGTGTTGGTGCTGCAATGGCCTTCTCCCCTACTGTGTTGGTGCTGCAATGGCCTTCTCCCCTACTGTGTTGGTGCTGCAATGGCCTTCTCCCCTACTGTGTTGGTGCTGCAATGGCCTTCTCCCCTACTGTTTGGTGCTGCAATGGCCTATCTGTGTTGGTGCTGCAATGGCCTTCTCCCCTACTGTGTTAGTGCTGCAATGGCCTATCTGTGTTGGTGCTGCAATGGCCTTCTCCCCTACTGTGTTGGTGCTGCAATGGCCTCTCCCCTACTGTGTTGGTGCTGCAATGGCCTTCTCCCCTACTGTGTTGGTGCTGCAATGGCCTTCTCCCCTACTGTGTTGGTGCTGCAATGGCCTTCTCCCCTACTGTGTTGGTGCTGCAATGGCCTTCTCCCCTACTGTGTTGGTGCTGCAATGGCCTTCTCCCCTACTGTGTTGGTGCTGCAATGGCCTTCTCCCCTACTGTGTTGGTGCTGCAATGGCCTTCTCCCCTACTGTGTTGTGCTGCAATGGCCTTCTCCCCTACTGTTTGGTGCTGCAATGGCCTATCTGTGTTGGTGCTGCAATGGCCTTCTCCCCTACTGTGTTAGTGCTGCAATGGCCTATCTGTGTTGGTGCTGCAATGGCCTTCTCCCCTACTGTGTTGGTGCTGCAATGGCCTATCTGTGTTGGTGCTGCAATGGCCTTCTCCCCTACTGTGTTGGTGCTGCAATGGCCTTCTCCCCTACTGTGTTGGTGCTGCAATGGCCTTCTCCCCTACTGTGTTGGTGCTGCAATGGCCTTTTCCCCTACTGTGTTGGTGCTGCAATGCCCTATCTGTGTTGGTGCTACAATGGCATATTCCCTACTGTGTTGGTGCTGCAATGGCCTTCTCCCCTACTGTGTTGGTGCTACAATGGCCTTCTCCCCTACTGTGTTGGTGCTGCAATGGCCTTCTCCCCTACTGTGTTGGTGCTGCAATGGCCTTTTCCCCTACTGTGTTGGTGCTGCAATGGCCTTTTCCCCTACTGTGTTGGTGCTGCAATGGCCTTCTCCCCTACTGTGTTGGTGCTGCAATGGCCTTCTCCCCTACTGTGTTGGTGCTGCAATGGCCTTCTCCCCTACTGTGTTGGTGCTGCAATGGCCTTCTCCCCTACTGTGTTGGTGCTGCAATGGCCTTCTCCCCTACTGTGTTGGTGCTGCAATGGCCTTCTCCCCTACTGTGTTGGTGCTGCAATGGCCTTTTCCCCTACTGTGTATGACCCCTGATGTATGACCCTGATGTATGAACTCTGATTTATGACCTCTGATGTCTGACCTCTGATGTTTGACACCTGATGTATGACCCCTGATGTAGTATGACCTCTGATGTATGACCTCTGATGTATGTCCCTGCTATATGACCTCTGATGTAAGTATGACCTCTGATGTATGACCTCTGATGTATGTCCCTGCTATATGACCTCTGATGTAAGTATGACCTCTGATGTATGACCTCTGATGTATGTCCCTGCTATATGACCTCTGATGTAAGTATGACCTCTGATGAATGACCCCTGATGTATGTCCCTGCTATATGACCTCTGATGTAAGTATGACCTCTGATGAATGACCCCTGATGTATGTCCCTGCTATATGACCTCTGATGTAAGTATGACCTCTGATGTATGACCCCTGATGTATGTCCCTGCTATATGACCTCTGATATAAGTATGACCTCTGATGTATGACCCCTGATGTATGTCCCTGCTATATGACCTCTGATATAAGTATGACCTCTGATGTATGACCCTGTTGTATGTCCCTGCTATATGACCTCTGATATAAGTATGACCTCTGATGTATGACCCCTGATGTTCACAAATATTAGATGCAAATACCATGCGCACACGCACACGTGTACACACATACACACACACACACACACACACATACACATACACACACACAAAAGGGTCCAGAAAGACTCACTTTGCACAGCATGTCTGCTTTCCTTGCATTGTCGGCCTTCTCAGCATCAAGCTCCTCCTTCATGTGTGCCATCTCCAGCTCCATGTGGCAATCCCTGGAACAATGCACGCATGAGTCACACACCTGCACGCATTGTCTGTAACTAGATAACATGGTGCCCTGTCAACACACCTTGAACTGAGCTCTGCAATCTCCTTCGCTTTACCATCCAGTAGCTAAAATACAAATTAAAGGCATCAGGTCAAGGGTTTAAGCTTTAACCCTTTACATGTACTTCACTTTTTTTCAGTCAGATGGGTATACATGTAATTTGCCTCGTACCCAGACCTAGTATGTCGCAGCACCAAATGGATTAGATCATCGCCACACTAGAAAGTGGGTCTGGCACATTTTGGTTCTGACTTTCCCAGATTGGAAAGGTAATGACATTGCACTGATTGCAGTGCTGTCAAGAGGTCCTCTCAAAACGACTTTCCACTTCCAGTAGGCAAGGAGATAAATACATGTACACTGCCACTTCGGCCGAACACTGGAGTACCCAAGTCTTTGTGATGCACGGATAATAACACATCATAATTGAGTTGCACATTATTGCAATGACACTCTACTTCATGGAGGCCATTGTGCCATAGCTTTGGGTGGAGGCCATCGTGCCATAGCTATGGGTGGAGGCCATCGTGCCATAGCTATGGGTGGAGGCCATTGTGCCATAGCTATGGGTGGAGGCCATTGTGCCATAGCTATGGGTGGAGGCCATTGTGCCATAGCTATGGGTGGAGGCCATTGTGCCATAGCTATGGGTGGAGGCCATTGTGCCATAGCTATGGGTGGAGGCCATTGTGCCATAGCTATGGGTGGAGGCCATTGTGCCATAGCTATGGGTGGAGGCCATTGTGCCATAGCTATGGGTGGACCCATTGTGCCATAGCTATGGGCTGCAATGTGATTGGCTTTCCAAAACCGTGGATGTCAGAACCTAAATGTTCGGCCTATGCACTTTCTAGCGTAATCCATCCGGTGCTGCGACGTACATGTATTGGGTCCGGGTATGCTATGCTTTTATTCATGAGAAGAATTTGTACATGTACATACACAGACACAATACATGCCACACACACACACACACACACACACACACATTATACATTTATATACAAACTGTACCCATACACGCGTTCGCACGCACAACTATCGCAACTGAGTACCGAGTGCCCACACAACTGGTGGATAGGTGGTACATGTATGCATGAGCTAGCGTCTATAGTAAAACAATATTGATTGTGCAATTGTACAAGCATCGCACTCACAGCTTTGAGGGACTCCACCTCCCTGTTCTGCGTCAGGAGGTTGGTCTCCATCTCTTCAAAACGCTCCTTGTTCTTTAGTTTCTCACTGTAGCGTTAAGTAATTAGCATACACTTGGCGATTCCGCAGAAAGCATAGTGCTGGTAGAGTCTTACCGTGCGATAATCAGGTCCATTGCTGCTGTGAGATCTGGCGATTGGTTCTGCAACTCCCTCCACAGCGACCACACAAATTCCTTATCCGCCTACATTAGAAAAATTACTGCCTTTAAAAAGTGCAACCTCGCATTCACATCACCTTGCAAAGCTTAAGTTCTTCTGAAAGCTTTTCATTCTGTTCTATAAGGTCTTTCTCTGATAAATACTGCATGGCGGGAAAATCATCTCACACAAACAAGGTGCGCTTTAGAAAGGGTAGGTAATTACGCAATCTGACTACTGCATGTTGTTTTCGCGATGAAATTATCGCGCGCAATAATCCATTGTGCACGTGACTGCAAAGCCGCAGTGATGCCCTCTACGATCACTTGTATTCTGCTGTCGGCGTTGGTAGTTCTGTGTACAGCTTCCGAAGGTAACGATAGTGGTTGGTAAGGTATACCATATATAATAATGGCACACTCTTGGAGCCGATGCCACATGACTCGATTGCCTCGGTGTGCTGTGTGTGTACTGTAGTAGTAGTATATTGTGAAACTATTGACACTAGGGTGTTCAGTGCTGTTTTCACGCGGACTGACTTGCATATACATAAATGATCAATCTGATAATTGCGCACTCTTTGACGCACTTCTCTATATACGTCAGTTTGTTTAAACCTGGTCGTTTCTCTTTGTTTACTCAGTATATTGAGACTGGGCTGTTCGAATTTTGTTGTACGGGTAGTAAGTTGTTTAGTGACATTACAAAGTAATCCGAATTTAAAAACATAAAACGGGTCAGCTTAAAAGGTCACCGTGTTGCGTGGACTCTTGCTGTAGTGATATTAGAAAGTCTGTAAAAATACTATACTCGTACTAGAAGTGTTCTCCCTAGCTAAGGGTAGTAAGGTTGCAGTTTTATAAGCGCCTTGCCGTTCTTTTCGTTGAGGTAACTTGCCTCTATATTTGAACGCTTAGCAGTGCCTTAAAAAGGCAATACACTTTAGTACCGCATAGCATTCTTCTTAAAACCACAGCCAATTGTGGTAACGTGCACGGCGCCAAATGTTCCTAGGTTACGCCTCAAATTTTCACTACATCCTGTATGCTTTTGCAAAACATATTGTTTGGCAGTAGAGGCCCGTTTATTTATAAAGTTCGAGACGTATTAATGAAAGGACAGCGTTATAGCCAAGGATCTAAATAAACGGAACTCAATGTCGCGTACGTAGGTGTATAGAATATTTTAGACGATCGATCATGTTTGTACTACGATCTTTCGAATGGTGGCGTCACAAACAATCCCTCATGCCACACTGTTTAAAGCGCTAAAGAGATGCGCAACTCTTTAGCTCACTCGCTTATTATTCAAAACAGACATGAACGACGACACAAGTACGGAACACATTACACAAAAAAATGTTAACTACACTTTAGGTTACTGCAGTACGGCTACATATAAAATACTGGGCAGTCCAAGGGAAGACCAAGATTTTGGCTGTTTCTAATCCAATCATCATTTGATGAAGTGCAGGAATATCTACAATAGGATAACAGGTTGCGGAATTGCAGAGCACAGCCACTGAATTTTCAATGTCAGTTATCAATTTCCTGGAACTTCAGTAAAATCATACACGGCAATCCTGTTTTGCACATACAATTAATGCGTGTTAATCTGGCACCACACACCAGATACAGACTATGTACATGTACAGCTGCAGGGCAGCTACTTTGCCCAGCCATGTACTCTATTCTTGTGTGCCCTGATCTGCATGCCCATTGCCCTGGCCTAACAGATAGCACCTTGCTTCCCAGAAGTCTAAGACGGAGAACTGCACTGACCAGTGTGATGACATGTACCTTTTCCGTCGTGAATCTCTGTTTATAAACTTTCTGAGTACCATGACAGTTTCAGTAGCTGATTCTACCCATCGTTTGGAGAGAAACAAGGGGTGGACATTTATCAGTCTAATTCGCGCAAATGTAGCAAGCACAAGATTACAGAGTATTAGACAATGTACAAGGTTCTTTTTTTTTTTTTTTTCTTACAAATCACTCTAAACAAGTTTTGTTAATGTGTGACATCAAATTACAAAAAACAAATCCGAGTTCAACTGTAATTCTAGAGTGACAGTTAAATACATGTACCATCATATTGCCATCAATTACTCACTGTAAAGCCGGTCTCACTAAGCACACACTTTTATGTATAAGTACAGTGTACTGCCTTATAGTACTCTTACAAATAAAAGCATACATTTCTTGAACTGTATAGAGTTCAGTTCTCCAGGCTCTTCTCATAACAGCATATCTCTGTCTTTTTGCCCAGGGCCTTGCACTGATGGTACGGGCCATGGATGCATAGACTGCCTGTCACGAACGGTAAGGACCAGTGGCTGCATATGGTCAGCTGAGAGGACACAATTGTCCGCATGGGGCACTAAGGGACAAGTGTGAGCTAACGGCCACACCTTTGGTCTGAACAGTGCATTTGCATAATGATGATGCATGTGCATGTATTTGGACACTGACTTGAGGGGTGTATGCGCTTTAGGGTCCCTAGGCCCATGTGCAGTGGGGTCCCTACAACAGTGTATAAAGCAGTGAAGGTGCTGCAAAGGAGCCAAGGCTTCTATGATGTACATGTACAGTGTATAGTGTGTGGGTTATAACGGTTTTATATTTGCATTGGTATAATGTACAACTAAAGTCCACTGTTCTAACACATGTTTAGTTGTGCTCACACCTTTCTTCTGTTGTGTAGAATGTATCACAGATATGCTACTATTGTTCCAATGACAACACCTGTCAAAACCTTCTGAAACAGAATGTGTTCCCGGTAACCAATTGTTCGGGTCTGGACTACTACATTGCCACCTGTGATTGTAAGTTTACCAGGTCTGCATCTCACATCTGGTACTTGAGTGTGTCCACACAGGTGCAAGACATGTACTGTACATTCAGTACAGTGTGCAGAGAGTGCTATGTTAGGGCATGGTATACAAAGGAACACTGGCACCGATTATTTGTGTAGCTTTGAATTCAACATAGTGCAACTGATACACACAGTTTGTACAAAGTCATTGTGCCCCATGTAAACTCTGTCTTCCTCCACGCAGTGACAATGCTGATTATTGTGGTGCTGAGTAGCCTTGGTTTGGCAGCCATTTTGTTTGTGTTCGTCATATGCTGTTGCTGCTGCATTTTGTGTTGCTGTTGTAAAAGTAGGAAAAGAGCAACACACACCGTGTACAGGTACAGTTGAGCTAGATTTTTACATGTGCAAATACAATTACACCTGGTGTTCACAAATCTGCTTTACGTTCAAAATTGTCATGTTTGTAGATCCCGACTCGTATTCATCATGTACATGTTCATGCCTGATTATCGAACCACATACATGTACACCACTTGTGTATCGATCATGAATGCTCGATACACATGTACATGTCAATGCACATTGTACGCATGTAAATGCATGTACATGGAATGTGATACATTCCTTGTCGTGTTTACATGTACATAGTTGCCAACCGTCCCGGGACACTACCGGATTTTGTACCCTTGTCCCAGAAGGGTCCCAGATGGCCTCATTGTCCCGGAATTCTATTTTTTAAATAAACACTTATCTGTTCGATCACACCCCCTAATTTGTCTATCTCATTTGCGGTTGCCGTAGTTTAAACCATAAGTAATGATTGACAGCTGTTCAAGCATATGTGCATGGCTAAGCGTACAGTCGAACAAGATGAGCCCCCATCTACGAAGAAACGGCCGAAAAGGGACTGTCACTTCGACATGGCGTGGATACAAGGGATAGGGGAGAGCTCCAAAGGTAATGTATAACAGTGACAGTTTCAAAAGGCTATATAATCATTATGTAATTACACTCTATTAATGTAAATACAGTGCTACACTGCATACTGACACTGACAGGGACTGTCATGTGTAATTTCCTTTCCTGTATCACGCCTTGTCGAAGTGACAATCCCTGACAAATTCAATGCAGACAGCTGTTGCTATGATGCAGAAATCCCTCCAGAACTGCTAAAGAAGTGTAAAAAGGCTACTTCAGTGACTCTAGGGAAGGAATGAATGATTAGGCCTGTGTGATGATGTCTAAATCAATTGTTTATTAATATTTGCAGCTATGTACATGTGTCCATAGCAATAGATCTTTGTAACTAATACAGGAATGCGACGAAAAGTGGGTGTGGATGGGTTTGTGGCTTCCGGTCCCGGAATTATTTGTCAAAAAGTTGGCAACTATGCATGTACATGTAGCTGATACTTGGATCTTGGTCTGATGGTTTATGTACACACTGATAGGTACTGTACATAACAATTTTAAGTCAACGGTTATCTCAACTAATTATGCCAATAATGTGTACCAAACCTCACTACTTACAGTAGCTATATATATATTTCACCATGTGCCCAGACTTTACATTGCTTACTTTACACATTCATGTGATCAATTAACATCTCAACATCTTTTCTCTCTCTTTTTATGTGCATCAGTGTTTGTGAAGACCAACCTCTCATCCGTGCATCAGTCAACCAGAACTCTATATAGAGCTGCATGTCATCTCTCTGAGGACTTCAGCTTACATGCATAGTGCTGGAGTCATGTTGTTGATTGTATATACGTCATGTTAAATTAGTGCACCTCGCTTCAATTGAAATAGATTTTTGTATGATATGATCACATGTGAACTCAGGTTGCATGTTTGTAAATTTTGGAACATTTATATGGCACAAATTGAATCAAAGCATTAATATTGCACTATAATACAGTCAAACACTCATAGTGATCTTTATTTGTGTATAGTATAATACTCATCTTGCTTGGCCTCTTCATTTGATACTATATGTAAATGGCACCGTAAAAATTAACATCTATTTCATAACACATACCTACAGTACAGTATTTCTGATGCATGTGTTGGAATAGAGATTTGAAGCATGCTCCCAATGAAACTGTGGTGACTATGTGAGATGTGTGAGTGTAAAATGATCAGAGAAAACCATATATTAAAAACAAAAGTAGTTCACTGATTAGTAGAGAGTATCTTTGACACAAGTAGAGTCCAATGCACTGCTGATCGACCTGGTGAGAGAGACATGAATTTCAGTATTGAAATGCTATAGTTTTACTATGTACAACAGAATATATAGAAAGAAATTTTAATCAGTTGTAGTCAAAATTAATTTATTTTCTAAAATATTTAGGTACTCAGCACATTTATTTATCTGTTTTAAACTCATGAGATGTTAACTACTACATATCTGTTGCATCATTTAGCCAGGGGGAAAGAGGGGGAGGGGGGGGGGGGGGGGGTTGGTAACCCCTCCTAGCTATGCATGACAATCACAAGCACTAAATACACAGCTTTTGAACTCACAATGCAATCATGAGTTTAACAATCCATGCGCTACTTCATATTCTGTTAATTTGCTTCAGTACGACATCATTAAATTGCCAAATCTAGGGAATTGTCTCTCCACTCCCACTGTCCTAAAAGGATGCCCTACTACACGAATCTTATCTACATGCATGTATACGTTATTTGCATTTAAACTCCATCGTACATGTAATTTGTATATATGATACATTTAACCATTGCTGCTGTACAGTGTAGTGATATGGCTTCATTATCCATTCTCCCACAGTATTGTTAAACAGGAACATTTGAATGAACAATACTTTCAATTATTGCAAAAGTTCCTTTATTGGAACCACTTTAATTATCTCTACCTCATGCTGGAGATATGTAGACAAAAGAAGTGGAAACATGCATGGTGAATTCTTGGATCATCCAAGATCTACCAATCCACTTGTCAAGACACTCCTATATTGGAATGCGACTGTAACGTTGCCTTGCAATTGGGCTTCTAAAAATCTTTCAAGACATTTTGGATGTAGTCCTCCCTTGATTTACAAACTTGTGCATTTGGATCCATAGTTGGTGCATTTGTCACAAGAATAGAATTTTCATAAGCCACTTTGATCCTGCAGAAGGAGTACGAAACACATTCAAGAGGGCGTTGGGCACAATAGCTACATAAGTGGGTCAAAACTTGTTTCAGAAGTAAAACTAACGCCACTGGAGGTACCGAAGTCTCTATTGCGACAACTAACTGCCGTACAGTATGGCATTCCAATTCCCAATTACTTACAAGTATAAATAAAACACGGCTCCCAACAAGAGGGCGGAACCCGTTAATCTTGAATTTATCTTGATTATATTAACAAGCAATTTCATGATTTAAGTTTAAGTTATTTTCCCACGAAACTGCCCCTGTGAAAACGAAAGGCTGTTTAACCGTGTCCAGCCTCATGCAAAGTACCAAGCCTTTACAACCTTATCATTCACTGACTCTCTGTCAAAGTCAAGCACTAGCTGTAGGAGACTTATCATCAATTCCATATGAATGAACATAAGTGGCAAGCATCTTGCTCAAGGGGAGTGGAGCAATGAAATGTTCAACTTTCCATGAAGCCCAAAAAGTCAACTGTTTTGCGGGCAACAGCGCAATATTGCCGAGCAGCTTACAATGATGCCACTTGTTATCTAACCATTAACATTTTTGGATTCAGGAACGCATTGTTCAGAGGAAATGTATGTTTGCTCACAATACCACCAATGCTCTAATTTAAATTATAGTAATGTAAAGTTGAAGCCGTGATCAAGAAGTACTTCAAAGTCTTAGTATAATTTTGAGGGTGTTGGCAATTATTGTGATAACTTATTTCCTGGTCATATTATCATAAGTAGTTTAAAGGCTACGTTTTCCTGCAGCACTCAAAATGCACTACATGCATGGTACCACACCCAAGATAGAGTTAATGGTTCATTGTGCACACTGGAGGAAGTGAGAAGTGAGTGAGTAGGAGATATAAGTTTCAACTAATTGCATCACACCAACACTCAGATTCAGATGCCAACATTGTACACTTGAGGCCTTCACATGTTTTCACAGAGAGGATGATGCCCTCATCAAACACCTTGTGTGTCTTGTCTGTTCCACAATAATAGCATGTTATATTCTGGAACAGCAAGGAGAAACACAATGGAAGGAGGAAGAGGTGGGAGGGGTGGGGAGAGGGAAGGGGCAAGAATGATAATGGGATAGGCAGCAAAATGGAAGTGATTGTAATGACAAGTGTGGATGATATAGAAACCTGCCAGTGCCCCTCCCCTTCTCTCGATATACCACTGGGGGAAGAGGTTACCATTTGTTTCTTACATCCCTACACAATCTCACACACCCTCTGTCACTCTCACCTCTTCACAGATCACATGTACACTTCCTCCCCTCCACACTCTGTTGCAGGCATTCAAAACCAATCAGTGGGCACGTGTCTATACATGCCTAGAGATGTCTGCTCTGCAATATGGTTACATGTACTGTACAGTGTACATCTACCAGCAGTTCTGTACTGTGCAATTATCCATGTATCACATATGACAATCATGTACATGTACTATGATAATGAACCATCAAAGTCACATGATCCATTCCTATCACATGACCACACACACACAAAAACATACAAATGCATTCCCCTCCCCCCCTCCCCCCTCCCCCTCCCCCCCTCCCCCTCCCCCCCTCCCTCCCTCTCTCCCTCCCTCCCTCCTTCCCCCCCCCCCCCCCACAAACGCAAGTCATGCCTAACCTGCACAACTCATGCATACACACACATCTACAGCCAGACAGAGCTTGCTTTAGTTGAGATGCACGTGGTACAGTCCTTGCTGTTTGCACTGCAATCATGAATGACACAGAAACAGGTAAGTAACATTTACATTATATTAGGCAGTTTACACAAGATCACAGAGGACATGCATGTAGGAGATACTACACACCTACGCACCAGCACCTCAGGTATCCAGTTCTAAAATACAACCACAAACACCTCAGCAGTGTACTTCTAATGTGCACTTATTGCTAACATCCATTGCCCCCCCCTTCCCTCCCACACTCTCACCCACTGTTCCACTCTTCCAAAGGACACCTTCTAAACATGGATGTAGCCTTCTGTACTGAACAAGGGAAGACCCTCTGCTCAACATCACCAAAGCTAGCAGCTCACACCAAGGAATGAAAGAACATTTCTGTGCATGATACAAGGGGTGTGTCATCACAGGCCAAACCTGACAGCCGTGTGTAGAGGAGATGATGAGGGAGACAATACAAGGAGAGGGGTGAGGGTGTACAGCAAAGTAACTCCTCCATCAAGGAGGGGAACTTACACTTTCATTCATCTTCACTAAGCTCTTTTTAAAGCACCACAGCTGTTGGCTTGACACCTACATGCATGTGGCTAGGATGCTCACAGGCCGCACTTCCATGGTCAAATGGACCCAACTCATTCTCATCATATGCTACCTGTTAGGACTGCACACACCCACACGGGCAACCTATGAGGGAATGGGCTGGAGACCAGTAGTACAAGCTGCTACACTTACATCACTATGATCTAATAGGATACAAACTAAACTACGCGCACAAGACTGTGACAGCCAGACCCACATATTCAAGTACAGAATGCCACACATGCACAAATATTGACCAATTATTATACACAAAAATGATATATGTACAGTACATAACACATGGACATGTACATTATTATTGTAACACATAGCACACTAAACCTAGCAGGTGTCATGAGCGGGACAGCAGTGTTTGTACAGTCGCTTTCACCAGGGCCAAGCTTAGTCTCCCACACAGACTGAAGATTGTGATGTGTGGCCAGATAAGAAGCCACTCGTGCCAAGTGCTCCCTAGGTTGTATACCCAACACCCATAGCTCTCAACAGTTAGTGGGACACACTTCTACCCACTCAATAAGGAACTATACTATGCACCAAAGAGTATGTAAATCCATTTATAACACAACTGATAGACTGTAAAATAAATTGTATTTTATAACTGCACATTTTGCAAAACAGCAAGACTTTTTCTACATAACTCCACTTACATATAAATGCAAAATACATCACATTCACTTTTCAAACACAATACTTCAATACAGTGTTAGCACCATTGTTAGCAATGAACACACTGCCATCTCTGGGATCTAGTGCAGTACCATAGGGATTGTTCAGATTCCCCACTGTGTGGATCTTGTTCCCTTCAGGATCATAAATGGAGAGACAATGGCCACCATGCTCACTGACAACGCTGTAACCCTCATAATCAATGGCTACTCCTATGGGATATTTAGAATCACCATACATTCTGACATACACACCTTCTTTGCTAAACACTTTGATAGTGTTTGAACCAAAGGCTGCAACATGAATGTTTCCCTGAGGGTCCAAGGCAAGACCCCATGGAGCCTGAAAACTATGATTGCCTGAGCCTTTACCATCTATGGTTAATAACCAACCACCATTCTCATTGAATATTTGTATCCTATGGTTACCCAGGTCTGAGACAATCAGTTTGTTGTTGGAGTCACTGATGACTCCCGCTGGCCCATTGAACTGTCCCTGACCTGATCCCTGCTGACCAAACTTAAGAAGGAACTTTCCACTTGATGTCAGCTTCTGTACACGATGGTTTCCATAATCAGCAACATACAACACATCTCCCTTGATGGACATACCACATGGAGAAGAGAACTGACTATCACCCCTTCCACTACTACCTATGGTAATCTTCAGTTGGCCCGTTTGATCAAACACATAAATGCAGTGATCATAGCTCACTACATAGATGTCTCCATTGTCATGGATGGCTACACATGATGGCCTATTACACTGGATCACTTGTTGGGCATTACATAAGGTATGGTAGTCACGTTTAGGCCTCACATCAAGGTCATTAGGACTATTCTGTACATGCTGTCCATCCATTGTGATGAGGAGCTGGTGAGGTCCAGCAGTTTGAGGGGTGAGGGTGATGGTGTAGGTACCATCCCTGTGGTCCTCCACCTCTCCATACACAACTGCTCCATTATGGGTCTTGGACCTCATCTCACCCTTCACCTCTACACCACCATGAGGGTACTCCTCCCCCTTTGAGGTCTTGCTTTGTACCTTAACATGGTACCTGGTCCCCACCTTGACTACTGATGTGGATGTACATGCGCTTGAAGATGGAGAAGGATAGTTCTGAAACAAACTTCCTAATTTTGATAATTGTTTTATAAGATCATCTGTTTTCACAGACACAGTTATGTTGCTGTGTTGGTTTGGAGTGAGGGAAATGGTCTGGACCCTCTTGAGGGTGGCCTGCAGTTCAGTGGGTATGAGTCCTCCCAATGCTACAATCTCATGGTCAGTGTGGGTCTGCAGGATCTGGGAGGCCATATCAGTGTAGTGACCAATGTCTTCAACCATCCTCTCAAACTGTTCCTTCTGGAGGGTCAGAGCTGTTGTTTTGGACAGTGAAATGGCCTCCAAATCTGACAATAGTGTCTTTCTCCTTTCTTCCAAGGTTTGTTGAAGTATTTCAAAGGCTTGGTTGATGGCCAAGAAAGCATTTCTTTTGGAGACCTCCACTTCTTCTATCATCCTGTTATTTCCATCGATGGCTCCAGTCAACTTTGTCACCACCTCTTTTGCATCTTCAAGTGCTCGTGAGATTTCCATTTGATGGGTCTTTGCTACTGTGGATACTTTTTTCACAGCATGGCTTTTGTGAATACCTGTTATGCAGTGAAGGCATACCAGCATGCTACAAGTCTCGCAATAACAATTCAATTTATCGTCTTCATGGTCAGGTTGAGAGCAGTAATGATCTCTTGGTTTCATGGTAGTATGCAGTTGTCTGGCTCCCTCCTGGTCTAGTCCAACTATATTGTGTTTGGAAAGATGGCGACTACGTTTGTGATGGTTGTGACAATGCTTGCATAGGAACTGACGACATGTACAACAGAACACCACTGCAGGACTATTGCTTCCATCCATACATTCATCACAACACACCTCACTGTTGTTGACTATCTTGGACATGTACCCTGCTACCTCTACTTCAAATCCAAGATGGAGGTTCTGAGGGAGACCACTGGCCCCTCCCACTGGAATGCTGGTGTTTTGTTCACAGATGGGACATTGGAACATTTGTTGGGAACCACTTTTCTCTATCTCATGATGGAGACATTGTAGACAGAAGGAGTGCAAACATGGTAGAATTCTTGGATCATTGTAGGACTTGGAGCACAAATGACAGGTAGTGTTTGCGATGGGTTTATTCATAACCACACTGTTGGCATAGAGACGGTTTGTTAATGATTTGACAAGAGTTGTAGTGAATTACATCTAATAAGGTTACTTCAGGTTGCTACATTTAAAATTACGTTCATTAATTAATGCTAACTACCAAAGACTTTCAGCTGTCCAAGTGATTGAAAAAGTCCCACAAGGACATAATAATATCACTGCTACAAAATACAATAATGAGCATCAATGTAGTTCAAGAATAACTGTATGCTCCCCACAGATGAATACATACCTTTTGCCACATGCACTATTATCCTGTATGGCTCGAAAATGGGTATAAAATGCTACGTCATGTTCAGGGCCGTAGGTAGTGGGTCGTAATAATGATATGGGTGCCCAACATTTGGGGAGGGGGAGGGGCTTAAGTTGTAGAGATGTCTCCACTTAACCATATAATTTATCACAGGCATATAAGATACATATGCACCAACAACACGGATTCCACTACCATTGCTGTATTTACAGAAATGATGGTTTATATAACATCATTCACTTCAATACTTTCCTCCTTCCTCCTCTTTCCCTCCTCCACTTCATGATTGTGGCTAGGACAGGCAAGAACATGCATGCAGTTAAATATGAGTTGTAAAAGTTGCTTCAACATTCAGTTGCCATCAAAATCAATTGTGCCACTTTTCGCTGCATGCTGCTACCAACCTCTTTACTAATATATCAGAGTGCCACTTTGAAAAAATAATAATAATAATCGCAACTTTCTATGGCAGAATAACATAAGTTAAGCACAGGGCAAAATTGGAAAATGCTCAATGTATGTCACAAGAGACAGCAACTTCTATCAATGCTTATACTGTTGCCTGCACCAGATCCTGCTGTGGACCCTGTTGAATCGCCAGATAAGCAAAATAATGCAAAGAATTGTGCAAAATGTTGTGCAAAAGTGTACAATCGATTGGATGAACTAAATTCGTGTCAGTCTAGGAAAAATGACAGGGCTTTGGGTAAATCTGACCCCATAGAAACTTTACCGTCACACAATTAAGGCATGCCCTTGTCTACGAAGGCAAAAGGCAAACAGTGGTCTACAAGAGGAAGTGGATACTGGCATTGTTTTCAGCAGCAGATGTCTTCCAAATTGAATTTGAAGTCATGAGGGTGTTAGATGATGGAAAATCTAGATGTTCAATTAAGAACTGTTTGTACATGCATCCCTATCAATGCCTGTATACTAACACTCCAGTATTGCTAAATTTGAATTAGTAATTATACAGTACTAAAGAAGATTGTTTAATATTATCAAATCTATCAACCTGTCTAAACACCCCTAAAATTGGAACCTTTTCATAATCTTTCAACACAGTTTGGATGCAGTCCTCCTTGGTTACAAATTTGTACATGTGGATCCATGGTCAGTGCATTTGTTGCAAGATGAGACGTTTCACAAGCCACTTTGATACCAAACTGCAAGAGGAATACGAAACACATGCAAGAGGATGTTGGGCACATTATTCAAGTGGTTCAAACACACCTGTTTCTAAAGTAGAGGCGGTGAAACTAACGTCACTGCAGATACTAACATCTCTTTTGTGACAAGCAACAGCTATGCAGTATGGCATCACCAATTCCCAAACAGGCCAGGGACGTCAAACCATTGCAAACTTGAATAAAAACATGGAACGCAAAATGGGTGGAATCAAAGCCTTATCTTGATTATTGTCACAGATTTGAATTAGTAAATGAACAAAGTTTCTGTTTACATTGAAAATTATATTATTTTCATATGAAAGTGCCCCTTTAGAAGACTTAAAGCTGTTCAACGTCTTTCTTGTCTGCCTTTGAGCCATCTACTGCTTCTCAGTGGACCCCCTTGCAAAGATGGCCTTGGGTGACCTGCTCACTCCATAAATGCTCCACCTCTCTTTTGGCCAGAACCACTGCCCTGAAGGAGGGAATCTGGCCATCCCTCTGCTACAGACATCTCTGCAGAATGATGGATCTGCTCACTGCAGGCAAAGACTTAGCTTTGGAAAACCTATAGTCTACCATACCACACTGCCTCTCCGTGCCAATGTTATACACTGGTGATGCACCCAATCTAAGCGTCTTAGATACAATAAAAAGCCATTTAATAAATGTGTTTGCTTATAGAACCCAGTAACAGGGCCATCCTGGTGGTCTCCTCCTCCAAGGAGATGCTCCCACCTCTACCATCCGTTGACTCAGTGGTTTTAGTTTCTTCATCTGCAGAGGAGTCAAGCTGTGTGGAAGAACAAAGATATTTATTTGTATCCCTGAAGTCAAAAACGAATCAAACACTGGACAGGTCTTACAATGGTAGATAGTTTGTTTATGTTTATTGTATGTAATGCTGGTTTGTGTTTCTTTTTCATTTTTCTGTATTGTGGTGAGCTCACTCAATGTGTTTACTGTGGATTGTTTCTCAGTGGACCCCCTTGCAAAGATGGCCTTGGGTCAGCTCACTCCATAAAGGCTCCACCTCTCTTTTGGCCAGAGCCACTGCCCTTTAACCCCTGAAGGAGGGAATCTGGCCATCCTCTGCTACTGACACCTCTGCAGAATGATGGATCTGCTCGTTGCGGGCAAAGTACCAAGCTTAGGAAAAACCTATAGTCCACCTTACCATACCGCCTCTCCGTGCCAATGTTATGCACTCGTGTGTCGTTATTGCTGCTTGCTTGCCCCTCCACTAGCTGGACATTCCATATCAATAAACAGAAGTGGCAGGTATGTGCCATGATGGTATGTCTGATCTTAAGGAGCAATGAAAACCTCACTTTGCAAGAAAAAAAAACCAGTTAAACTACATGTATATAGCTGATATTGGTTTGAAGTAAGTAGAAAATGTCGGCAGCAGGACCCAAGCTACGAGAAGTAGAAAACACCAGTGGTAAGTTGTACTTCATGAACTCCTCAGCTTACCCCCCCCCCCCCCCCCCCCCCCCCCCCCCCCCAAATCTGTGTCATGGTTTAGCACAGTGAAGCACTCAAAGCTGGGATAAGGATGAGGACATTCTGAATGAGGTTTCAAGATGGCTTCATGTGTTTGGCTGAGCCCTGCAGCACGAATAATATATTATTGGCATCAATGCGGATCTTTTGGAATATATCATACAATCCATAGTTATGTATATGGTTATGACCATTTATGCGCTCGATCGAGGAGCACCCCCTGTGACAAACGCCCATCCAATCGAACACCGCGCCCTGTACTACAAGTACGTAGACGGTACTTCGCGTTGCACTGGTAGGTAAGAGGCAGCCTTACAGCTATGCGTCTGTCTCCCTCCTTTCCCTCGTGTAGGCCTACGTGCGATAATACGCCCGTGGTCTACGCTCGGCTGCAAGGCATGACGCAACCAGAATATGCCGTGTACCAGCATTTTACCTGCGTGCAAGCCTCTGAGAGAACCACCGGCTTTTCTCGTGGTTGGTGTGTATAAAACGTTATAGGAAGTAAAACGTATCTAACATTGCCCCGTATTCGTATACATTTGCCAGCAAAACACCAATCCTACGTATACCATACTTACCTGTTCTTTGTGGCCATGTATGTTGAGCTGTTTGACTGTCGAGGTCACGTGATTAAATATGGCACTCGTACTTGATTTTGACTTCGATCTGAAGGGTAATCAAATGATGAAACATACACGATCGCGAGACTTCTCTTCGGAATCGCGTTAATCCACATACAAAGTCATACAGTTACAAGTACGTATAACGCAGGTGTGTAGGCTAGTTCTGAGTACTGAGCCTACACTTGAGTATGCGTAGTAGCTGTGAGAAGTTTAGGGCATTCCGTGTTGCGAATGCATATCAGGCTGGGGATGAGACTAACTGCTATGCACGCCACTGTCATCCACAGTAGAACACACATCGAGACTAGAAAACAGACAGAAGCTGAAATACAGCGTGTATGAGACATACGCCCCCAAAGAAAAAATCCCGGTGGAAATTTGCGTGGTGCCATACGCTTCTACGCTCCTACACGCAGCTAAGGTGATTAACCTTGACACCGGCACTCAGATAGCATAAAATTATTTATTTACCTCCAAGACATTGTTTATGAATGCATTTATGCAGCAGTAAGCATCAGTTGTCATGCCGGGGGTCTGTACTATGCATGCACATTTATATGTGGTAATGTCAGTGAGGTCAAGTATTGTATATGCTTGTCCTGTGTGTGTGTATGTGTCTATGATTTTGCATAACATATGTGCACATCTTAAGTGAGGCATCTCAATGTATGGCTGTGCTTAGAGGCAACAAGAGATGCATATTGTGTGCATGTGTGTGTACATGAGTACTTGTGAATGTGTGCCTATGCTTGAATCATTCCTGTTCAGGCTTTGAGGGATGCTAGTAGGAGTGGGCCAGGATGTAACGTATGTCGGCTGCTCAGGGACAGGCGTGGCTAGACAGCTCAACTGCTACCTTTGATTTTGAGACATTTCCAAGAATGAATTAGCTTAACCCCACCTGTGAGAATGATCTCATGCACAGACCTTAACAGCTCTGAATGTTGGCACAAGAATATCAACTGGAGTGCTACAATACCGGTCCAGATACTGATGTTGAAAGAGTTGCCTCACTAAGTGAGGTGGAATGTGCAACTTGTAATGGTGGCAGAGGGAGGGCTGATCTGTAGCTGGTTCTGCAGGACTTTTTAAATTGGTTAACTATTTCATCAGATGTGAAGCATGGCTTAGGTCATTACACAATGTTTCTTTTCTTTTGGCAATTTCTAGCACTTTTTCTTTCGGTGGAAATGCAATTAAATATGCATCCATTTTGATCTCCCAATTCTGTTCTATTTAACCCAATCACGAAAATTTTGGACCAAAAAGGTACATCCTCTGAAGTAAATGAATTGCATTTGATAATGTACCTACATCAATTCTTTTTTTTCAGCTTTAGAATACAAAAACAAATTTACACAAATCATGTTATGGTAATATGCACTTGAAACACATTTTAATATACGCATGATTTCTGCTTACAACAAAGTGCCAGAACATTATGCATCAGACTAAGTACATGATGGAAGGGGGGTGGGAGTGCTTTGGGCCTGATGTAGAGGCTTTGGCCTATGGTAGAGGCATTTAATTGCAAAGCTTATGGCACCAGGACTAATGTTTGCTGGCATCAGGCCCATTAGGCCCATGTCATCCCCTGTCTTGTGTGGTTTGTGCAAACATAGATACATGTACACAACATATGGTATGTCCATCATCACAAGTAGGCAGCAGATAGCTAACCACATTGTAAGGTCAGCACCCGTGATAGTTTACATTGCACACAATGAACATCATCAACCCTATTGTAAGGTCCATACCCAATGTAGCAGATGATAAGTATAATATTTATCTTTACCTATTTCTTTGGGCAAAGCTGTACTTGTATTTTAAAACATGCACTTTGACACTGTCAAGAATCGTTTTAGTTCACACACACACACACACACAATATACATATTGATATGATATATAGAATAATGGTCTTCTACATCATTCTAGGTATGTGTGCATGTCATGTGCCTGCTTACTACCTAAGGTGTAGACTTGCTGGCACTACAATCTCAAAGCAGGAAAATACACCACTCCCACACCTGATTCAAACATTCCCACACAATGCACAAAGTTGTCTGCTGCTCTCCAGCCACCACTTCCAATCTTCGTGGTCTATGTCATTGTCACGAACCTTTCCTCTCCAGTCCCACACACACACATCTACAGCCAGACAGAGCTTACTTAGGAGATACTACACACCTACGTACCTCAGGATGTGTGTTCTAAAATACAACCACAAACACCTCAGCAGTGTACTTCCAATGTGCACTTATTGCTAACATCATTGCCCCTCCCCTTCCCTCCCACACTCTCCTCCTGCTTTTCTAACCCACTGTTCCACTCTTCCAAAGGACACCTTCTAAACATGGATGCAGCCTTCTGTAGTGATCAAGGGAAGACCCTCTGCTCAATATTACAAAAGCTAGCAGCTCACACCAAGGCATGAAGGAACATTTCTGTGTAGATGTAAGGATGTGTCCTCATGGGCCAAACCTGACAGTTATGTGTAGAGGAGATGATGAGGGAGACAATACAAGGAGAGGGGTGAGGGTGTACAGCAAAGTGACTCCTCCGTCAAGGAAGGGAACTTACACATTCATTCATCTTCACTAAGCTCCTATAGGTTGCCCGTGTGGGCGTGTGCAGTCCTAACAGGTAGCAAATGATGAGAATGAGTTGGGTCCATTTGACATTGGAAGTGCTGCCTGTTAGCATCCTAGCATGATGTAACTGTATGCTGGGCACTGATGAATACATACCTTTTGTCACATGTGCATTTGTTTTGCATGACTTGAAAATGGGTACAAGGTGCTACATCATGCTTCATAGAGTAAATATCACAATTGAATGTGTTTCGTAAACAAATCATGGCATTATCCGAATATCAGGGCCGTAGGTAGAGGGTCATAATAATGATTAGGGTGCCCAACATTTGGGGAGGGGGAGGAGCTTAAGGCCTTCCTCCTCCCCCTACAATGCCCTTGTCTATGCATCTATGAGCGTGGTTTTCAATCATGTTGCAGAGTTGTCTCCACTTAACCATATAATTTATCACATGCATATAAGATACATATGCACCAACAACATGGATTCCACTACCATTGCTGTATTTACAGAAATGAATGTTTTATATAACATCATTCACTTCAATACTTTCCTCCTTTCTCCTCATGTGACTAGGATGCTAACAGACAGCACTTCCAATGTCAAATGGACCCAACTCATTCTCATCATATGCTACCTGTTAGGACTGCACACACCCACAGGGGCAACCTATGAGGGAAGGGGCTGGGGACCAGTAGTACAAGCTCCTACACTTACAGTGTACATCACTACGATTTAATAGGATACAAACTACTTTACATGGCTGTGAAAGCCAGACCCACATATTCAAGTACAGAATGTAACATGCATGGATCACATACATATAGATTTATCAATCTGTTACGAAACGTGTACATAGTACTACTCAATAAGAACTATGTACTACATAAATCATGCACAATAAATACCACAACTGACAGACTGAATAATAAATTGTATCATGAAAATGCACATGTAATTCAATTTACATCACATTGACTTTTCAAACACAATACTTCAATACATTGTTTGCACCATAGTCAGGAACGAACACACTGCCATCTCTGGGATCTAGTGCAGTACCATCGGAACACTTCAGATTCCCCACTGTGTGGATCTTATTCCCCTCAGGATCATAGATGGAGAAACAAAGGCCAACATACTCACTGACAAGGCTGTAACCTTCGTCATCAATGGTTACTCCTATGGGATGTTTAGGATTACCATACATTCTGACATAGACACCTTTGGTAAACACTTTGATAACATTTGAACCATGGGCTGCAACATGGATGTTTCCCTGAGGGTCCAAGGCAATACCCCATGGAGACTGAAAACTATGAATGCCTGAGCCTTTACCATCTATGGTTAAAAACCAACCACCACTCTCATTGAATATTTGTAACCTACGGTTACTCTGGTCAGAGACAATCAGTTTGTCATTGGAGTCAATGATGACTGCCACTGGAGTATCAAACTGTCCTTGACCTCTTCCCAGCTGACCAAACTTAAGAAGGAACTTGCCACTTGATGTCAGCTTTTGTACACGATGGTTGCCTTTATCAGCAACATACAACACATCTCCCTTGATGGATATACCCCATGGAGAAGAGAACTGACCATCACCACTTCCACTACTACCTATGGTATTCTTCAGTTGACCTGTTTGATCAAACACATAAATGCAGTGATCATTGCTCCCAACATAGATGTCTCCATTGTCATGGATGGCTACACAATTAGGTCTATTACACTGGATCACTTGTTGGGCATTACATAAGGTACGGTAGTCACGTTTAGGCCTCACATCAAGGTCGTTAGGACTATTCTGTACATGCTGACCATCCATTGTGATGAGGAGCTGGTGAAGACCCGCTGTTTGAGGGGTGAGGGTGATGGTGTAGGTACCATCCCTGTGGTCCTCCACCTCTCCATACACAACTGCTCCTTTATGGGTCCTGGACCTCATTTCACCCTTCACCTCTAAACCACCATGTGGGTACTCCTCCCCCTTTAAGGTCTTGCTTTGTACCTTAACATGGTACCTGGTCCCCACCCTGGCTACTGATGTGGACATCCATGTGCTTGAAAATGGAGAAGGATAAGACTCAAACAAATTACCTACTTTTGAAAGTTGTTTTATAAGATAATCTGTTTGCACAGACACGGTTATGTTGCTGTGTTGTTTTGGAGTGAGAGAAATAGTCTGGACCCTCTTGAGGGTGGCCTGCAGTTCAGTGGGTATGAGTCCTCCCAATGCTACAATCTCATGATCAGTGTGGGTCTGCAGGATCTGGGATGCCATATCAGTGTAGTGACCAATGTCTCCAACCATCTTCTCAAACTGTTCCTTCTGGAGGGTCAGAGCTGTTGTTTTGGACAGTGAAATGGCTTCCAACTCTGACAATAGTATCTTTTTCCTTGCTTCCAATGCTTGTTGGAGTACTTCAAAGGCTTGATTGATGGCCAAGAAAGCATTTGTTTTGGAGGCCTCCACTTCTTCTATAATTCTGTTATTTTCATCAATGGCTCCAGTCAACTTTGTCATTACCTCTTTTGCATCTTCAAGGGCTCCTGTGATTTCCATTTGATGGCTCTTTACTAGTGTTGATATGTCTGTCATAGTAGTGTTTGCAATGCGATTATTCATAACCAAGCTGTTGGTAGGGAGGGATTTGTCATTTTTAGACAATAGTACATCTAAAAAGATTACTTCAGGTTGCAGCATCTTAAATCACGTTCATTAACCCTCTCATGGGTGAAGCCAATTATTGCATTACAGGAAAATGTTCTTTATACATGCAGCCCCAAGAAATTTGAGAAGCAAAAAACCTTTCTCAGAACATTGTGTTGTTGTCTACAAAAAAACTTAACAATTTAGAAAAACAAAGTGGCTGTTGTACAGCACCTGTGACACAATATTGTTCTGTTGATGCAAATTATGACAGAATTTCAGCTGCCGTAGTGTTTGAAAAATTCCAGCAAGGACATAATTACTTCACTGCTACGAAATACAATTATACTGAGCTTCAATTTGATTCTAGTCTAGAATGCCAAAATAATGGTATGATGGGCCGAGGGGGGGGCAAAGAAATCTGTATGGACCCCATCATCCAATACTGTAGAGCTTAAAGAGAGAATTACAAATCTGCTTTTAAAATAAAAATCTGACTTCAGAGAAAAAAGATACGGGGGAGTTTAAAAAGAGGGCGTAGGGGGTACCACCCTACGCCCCTTCCATTTTATCATATTTTTTGTTTTGCATCAGATTCACATGGGAATCACACCGATCGATTCCTCACAGTGAAAGTAGCTAGTTAGGACCCAAGTACAACTTGTAAATCCTCGCTAAAACCTTGAGCATGTTTTAACCCGGTAATTAAACCTACCACACGCATCTCTGGAATGGCCGGGTTAAAATGTTAACTACATTGCTCTAGGTTTTAGCGAGGGTTTACAAGTTGTACTTGGGTCCTAACTAGCTACTTTCACTGCGAGGAATCGATCGGTGTGATTCCCATGTGAATCTGAAGCAAAACAAAAAAGATGATAAAATGGAAGGGGCGTAGGGTGGTACCCCCTACGCCCTCTTTTTAAACTCCCCCGTATCTTTTTTCTCTGAAGTCAGATTTTTATTTTAAAAGCAGATTCGTAATTCTCTCTTCAAGCTCTACAGTATTGGATGATGGGGTCCATACAGATTTCTTTGCCCCCCCCCCCCCCCCCCCCCCCCTCGTGATGGGCACAGATTTATACATATTTTTGTGATATGCACAGTTGTTCTACATTTGTCAAAACTTATCTTGCATGGCTCGAAAAGAGTATTAGATGCTGCATCATGCTTCATAAATATCAAAACAAATTGTGATTCCAAAACCTATTACAATATCAGGGCAGAAGGTCATGTGTCGTAATTATGATATGCACGCCCAACAGGGGAAGTAAGGCCTTCTTCCCCTCCCCTTTACGATGTCCTTGTTTATGCTGAATTGGCTCAATGGGCGTGGTTTTCAATCAAGCGTACAATGTAATGAAGAGTTGTCTCAACATGTCCACAGGACACATAATTTTGTCACATGCATAACAGTCATGGATGACATGAGCAATGCAGTCTTTATGGACTGAGTGGTTCGTATAACATGAAGTCAACATTTCAATACTGTAGTTTGGGAAAGTTTCGAACTAGACGAAAGTGTTTAATGATCTGAAAATATTTTAACTGAATATTATTTTATACGACATTATTACGCATTGAACATTTGTGTTCTGTTTTGCGTGCACTCATGGCTGGCATTTTAAAGTACCTCGAACCTCAATGTGTACGTAAACTACCAGATCCCGAAGGTCTGTTAGCTGCTTGCATTCCAACAAAAGCTACAGTGGAACCCCAAAATGTGGACTCCCTGAAATACAGACACCTCGATAAACAGGACACTATCTCTAGGTCCAAAAAATATACGTTGACAATGCGCTTGTTACACCCCTGAATTGCGTACACCCCAATATTCCGTAATCCGGACACTATGCAAGTGCGCCATCTGCTGTTACACAATACAAAAACACCCCGACAAGCGGACATGAAGCGTTATGATGTCATAATCAAGTTAACATGTAAGATAATTTTCATGGATTATTGCCTGCACATGCTCCATACAAGTAGTACCATACAAGAGATACTTGCAGGGCACTTCCATGCCATATCCAGCACCACCATTCACAACTGCTCCAGTAACTTCCACTGTCCCTTTATTACGACTGAAAAGGACTGATAGTTTTGCAGGAACATGGCCGACAACTAAAGTGTTTTTGACAATAGCTACTACTTTGTTGTCTTTGATGTTTGTGGGCTCTGTCTGTAAAAGCAGAACTTCACCTACGGAGGGGAGGGTCGCCAGACAGTTTGGTAATCATGGTACCCCCTAACAAATGATGCTATTTCCACATAGGAGCTTTCTACATCTGCTGGTTGGCTTGCCATGCTTTGTGGGGTAAGACAAGCACATTAGTAGATTCTGATAATTGTTTAAAGTGCGTGGCATATACATTACAAAGTAGAGTAAATGCGCTCAAGCGTCAACAATGGTAGGTCGGTTGTAGGAAACGCGTACTTTTAATAATGTTGATAATTTAGTTGCCTCACCAATCTACAGCTGGACAGTCAATAAGTTGCATGGCTACTAATTCTAAGCCGAATGATTTGCCTCTTGCTACAAAGTACAAAGTGATAAAAGAAGCACAAACCCCCTCCTCCGAGAATAAAATTTTGACAGAAGTCATTGACTGCCTTGAAGATATCCGTTCATTTCTTGAGCAGAACAGTTATGCAGAAGAAGCAACTAGGACTGATGAGCTACTGAGTGCAGTCACCAGGTTGAAATGCACGTGCTCTGTTCAAGCATCCATTACAGATCTTTTCCAAAAAGATAACACCTCTTAATCTTAATTGGGACAGTTTCCGCGAAAATTGCCCCACGGTTAAAATGTTATAAAAACGCATCGCGTTTGAATCGCTATAACTTCCCAACGGATAACGCTATCGACTTCCTATTTTCACCACTTCATAGTGAATTGGTGTAGTATGAAGTATTGAAAATAGGAAGTCGATAGCGTTATCCGTTGGGAAGTTATAGCGATTCAAACGCGATGCATTTTTATAACATTTTAACCGTGGGGCAATTTTCGCGGAAACTGTCCCAATTTTACTGTATCTGTATTGTACACAATACACTGTTAGGATACACTTGCCATCATTATATTATATCCTCATTGTAATGATAAAAGTTCCAACCTCTGAATAAAGGACACCTTGATAATCAGGACACTTGAGGTTGGTCCCGCTAGTGTCCGCATTTCGGGGTTCCACTGTATACGTCTTGCAAATACAAAGGCTCAAAAGAAACAACCACGAGGCCGATATAACAGGTAAGAAGTTAGAAATTATGCACTCAATTACATAACCAGTGTAACAAATTGGTTCTCAATGTAGATACAACCCTGAGATCCATGCCAAGATCAGTAAATATGCCTTCTTTCTCGGGATATCTTCTACTTGTCGACACTTTTCAAAATTGCTTAGCACAGAAATCGGTGCATCAACTGTATTTTCGATTAAGAAAGCAAAGTTCAGCGAGAAATTGTGTTACAGAACCAACAACTAGCAACATTCTGCCACTAAAAAAAAAAGGGCGACCTCTCCTACTAGGTGATAACCTTGACCTGCAACTGTACTTAAGGAAGATCAGACAAGGTGGTTGTGTTGTCACTGCCAGCATTGTAATGGCCGCAGCTCGAGGAATTCTTCTGTCCTGTGATCGTTCAAAGCTTGTAGAATATGGCACTTTGAATTGAATAAGCATTGGGCTTATTGTATGTTGCATCGCATGAATTTTGTTCAAAGAAAAGCCACAACATCCAAAAGCAAGTACAAGAAGGGGACTTTGTTGCACTGAAGGAGGCATTCCTTGATGACGTTAAGTCAGAAGTGCTTATGGAAGACATTCCTCCAGAACTAGTCTTTAACTGTGATCAGACGGCATAAAACTGGTGCTATCATTGGGTTGGGCCATGGACACTCAAGGTGCAAAAAGTGTTGAAATTACAGGTGTTAACGACAAGCGCCTAATCACAGCTGTTTTTTCGGTGGTTCTTTAGGTGGTGATTTTCTGCCTATCTATAAAGGGAAAACAAATAGTTGCCATCCAAAGTTGCAGTTTCCAGCAAACTGGGATATCACCCATTCCAAAAAACACTGATCAACTGAAGAAACTACAGTACAATATATGTTTCTGTCGGTTGAACGCAGTGAATTAGACAGAAACTATGCTCCCATCCGGTAGTAAGAGCACGTGAGCCACCTCGTGGGGGGTGAGTATAAGGAAGTGTGAACAGGGGTTGAAAGTCATTCTAAGCGTCTGTGCACGGTTGTGGCAGTTACGGTGATTTTTTCACGGTATGGGGGAGTGTTGCTCATCCTCATTACAAGCAGATGCAGATGTTTCCTTGACAAGGTTCCCCAGAAGTGCAACACCGAAGTGAGATGAAGCAGGAGGATGGAAGAGAGCTGAACATTTATGTCATGTTGTGTGTGGCACGGGTTTTTCTCCCCTATTGGGTTTTTGTCCCCCAACAGGGGGTTTTTTCCCATGTGGGGTATTTTCCCTGAGAAGGTGTGTTGTTGGCACCTTGCTCTAAATAAAGTTGTTGTGTTGTGTTTTGTGTACATTCTAGTTTGTGTACATGTGTGTTTGTGCTGCGTCGTGCACAATGGACGCTGAACTAGTTTGTGTACATGTGTGTTTGTGCTGCGTCGTGCACAATGGACGCTGAACAAGTTATGGTGTCATGTCAAGGGTGAGGGTGCGGTTGAGGAGGGAGGTAAAAACATCATTGTTCCATATGTGGATTGTAAGCGACACATATTAATCTGGGGAGAATACAACAGCACACCTCAAGAATTAATAGCCTCCTTGAATCACACAACATTCAAGTGTGCCTAATTCCCCCAAACATTACTGATGTACTCAAACCAATGGATATATCAGTTAACAAACCTGTCAAACACTTTAAGAAGAACACATTTGATCATTAGTATTCAGGGGAAATCACTAAGCAGATTCAAGGAAAAGATATTGAGTGATGAGTTGCTACCTATCGATTTGGGTTTGGGTATTGTGAGGGAGCTGAGTGCAAGGTGGTTAGTTGAAATGGCTTGAATATATATCAGACAATCCACAGTTCATCATTAATGGTTTTATACAAGCAGGGATTTCTGAATCACTAGATGGATGCAAAAATGTAATTTTAGTAGAGAATGGTGATTCCAGTTCAACAGATGGAGTCTTATCAAGCTACAGTGAAGACGAGATCTAATACTGCGCATGTAGATACATGTACTGGTGTGACATACCCAATCATTTATATACTTGCACATTTATTAACTCAGTCACAATTTTGTTTCATACATTGTTTTAGTTTGCTGATATCCTTTGGTTTAATCGTGAAGAGCAGTGTACAAAGGATTTCCAGTTCTTGTGGTAGATCACTTGAATATTGTCATATACCAGAAACAGTACATTGTATTGATCCTCCTCTTCACAGAAAAAGGGAATAAATCTTGGATATATTATTAGGAAGATGTCCGATAATTGTGCTATGCTATAATATAGCAACTGCATAACGATCAGTGGGATTACCAGTATCTCGCGTACACGTTAATTGTCTCCAATTGCTGCTAACCAAATCGTTTGGTAAACATGATACGCAGCATGCCTCTATTTCATACTCTCCAGCATCGTTCATCGTATTTATACTATTTGAAAAAATTGGTTGTAAAATATTTTTGGATATTAAGATTTTCTAAAATAAATACATTTGAAAACTTTTCATCTGGAATTTTTTTCAATTCATAATTTCCCAAACTACAGTATCTACCACCCCTCCTCCTACCTCCCTTCACTTCATGATCGTGGCTAAGGGCATGCAGGGAAATATGATTTCTAAAATGTCATTCAGTTGCCATCACGATATAGTGTGCTGCTTGCTGCCACCGACCTCTTAACTACCTGTCTGTGTGTGATGTGTATTGTTTTAATAATGGTGCATTGAATTATATAACTATTGTATCCAAATCAAAGCACCATTTTGAAAAATAAAATTATAATCATTACTAATGCTCTAGGGAGAATGGAAAATAGGCCAAAATGGCTGAATATATGTCACAAAAGATTGAAACTTCTAAGAATGCTTTTTACTGTTGCCAGCAACAGATATCTATGACCTTCCTGCTGTGGACCCTGCTGAATCGTCAGATAAGGAAAATGATACAAGGATTGGGAAAATGAGTGTAGGCACTGTCACTAAACTATTGATGAACGAAATTCATGTCAGTCCAGGAGAAATGCATTACTGACATAATTGAGGAGCTAATTTCACGGACACAACTGCTATGGTATCTGTTGTGTGTCATAAATGGTATGTGATGTAGTTATTTCATGGATCAATCAGTATTGACTGAGCTTTGTAATCTGACCCTGAGCAAGCAGTCACCATCACATAATTAAGGCATGCTCTTGTCCACAAAGACAAATTATGAATAGTGTTCAGCATTTGGGCCAATCTAGGTGTTGTGCAAGCATGCATTTCCACCACCTCCCTTCTTTTCCTATCCTGTATGAATGCATATTGAAGATGTGTCATGGTACAGTATGGCGAAACATTCAAAGCTAGGATAAGGATGAGGACATTCTGAATGCATCAATCAAGTTTCAAGATGGCTTCATGTGTTGGGCTGAGCCCTGCTAGCTAGTGGTTTCCCTGAAGATGTGGATTTACCACCAATAGAAGGTTTCCCACTGGGCTTTTCCTGCACAAGATATGAACTCATCTTTTCCGAATACAGGTCCTGCTCCCCCTACTTAATTTTTAATTATCAGGAACTTCACAGCCCCCCCCCCCCCCCCCCCCCCCCCCCCCGGACAGAACGCGTGGCTGCCGGAGCCGCCATGGTGGCTCCACTTTTTCATTTTTGTACAGATGATTAGTTATTCATGATCTTATTGATTATTCATAGCAGTGAAACACAAATCACATGTGAGCAGCAGGTGTTAACACTATAAGTGATGATCAGCTTACAGCTGCTTACTATACCTGCTGCTCACCAAGTGGTTTGTGTTTGAAAATGGATTCTGGCTCTTCAAGTTCGAAGAGCATTCTTGAGAAACCACATCAACCAAGAGGATTTCCGTTTCCAAAATGTGAATATGGCAAGACCAATGTAGCCAAAAGAAGCTTTCAGCCCTATTCATTTGCCAAGTGGCCTGGCTTCACTATTGCAAAGAAAATGACAGCATATTGTGTCATACTTCACTTTTAGCAAAAACGGAAAAGAAGGTTTGGTGGTCCTCTAATGCAGATACAGTGTTCGTATCACGAGGTTTTAGCAATAGGAAGGATGCTACGAAGATATATTCCAATACACGAGGCTAAAATGTCATAAAGAAGCCTGTCTAAAGGTCATCATTTTGCCATCAACTACACCAGATAGTGCTTTCAGCTTTTCCTTCTGTAGAATGCAAACAGAGGTGGCAGTGTTTCTAAAAATCCTTTCTATTATGAGATTTTAGCAAGGCAAGGGTTGTCCCTATAAGGGCATGGTGACGAAACAGATACGAACCTTTTCAGTTGCCAAAACTTTGAGGTGAAGACAATCCGAGAAATGAGACATGGTTAAAGAAGAAAGCAGCATCAGCAGTATGCATCATCAGACATTCAAAACGAAATACTTCAACTTATGGTGATGAGGGTTCTGCATGAATTGATTGTGCCCATACAAGCAGTGCCATTTGCATCATGGCCAATGAAACCATGGATGCAGCCATCCAAGAACAAGTTGTTGTCTGTCTAGAGATCAGAAGATGACATATTTGAGGCCCATGAGATATTCATGGGATTTTATGAAGTTGAATCAACTGAGGCAGGTGCAATTCTCTTTGTTATACATGATGTTCTCACAATTAAGAGGATGTGTTATGATGGTGTTTCTGCTATGTTGTGTTATAAAAGCACTGTAGCTATAAGATATCGTGAAGAAGAACCAACAGCAATTTACATCATTTACAGTGGGCGTATCATATGACTAAAATTTTACTGCACCGTGTTGTAGGTTTGGTATTATGATCTTGCATTTGAGGGGGAAATATAAAACCATGATGCAATATCATGGCTCTAGAATGTACAGGACTGGGCACCGTCAGTTTCGACTGGACACTCGGAAGAAGGGAATGTCAAAGCAAAAGCTGCTACCATACCACATGAATGCAGGCTGTATTTCTTGACGCCTCCACTATGGGGGACGGTAACATGAAGCTCTCGTTGGTGAGTACATCGTCCAAAACTATATCACAGCAAATCAAATAATGTACGATTTTGCGAAAGGACCTTTTACCTTCAAACACAGCTTCAACTTTCAGAATATCTTCGATAGCCTCGATTTCGTCGTATACCATGCAGGCAACGCGCCATGATAAAGTGGTCTGGAACGATAACTACACGGGAGTCTGCGTGTGAAGTAGTGTTAATTGGCCTGGTTTCCAATCCCTCTACTCTAAATATCTATGATTGGATCAGCCTGTATATCACGTTTATTGTGAGCTAGAAAATCTTCTATTGAAAGCACCAAATAAAGACAATTATTGCACTTGTGACTGAACTTTACAGTGAGGATTTAAACATTCATCAGTTGAGACTATACTTAGATATAATGTCGAAAAATCTGCCTACATTCAATGGAAGGTATACTGAACTATCCAAAGAGTGGTTGTTCGCAAGTTTGCACATTAGCATCGCTGATTTTGCTCCTGCCTGCAACAAGTGAGCGTTCTTTCAGCACGCTTGCGAAGAATTAAAAGCTATTGGCAAAGTACTATGACCCAAGTGCATGTGATTAATGCAATGCTACTTCATACAAGTAAATTTTAAAAACTTCTCTATAGACAAAGTGATTTGTTGGATGTAGGATCGATGGTGCCAAAAAAAGGAAACAAGGTAGAGTACTATTACATTGAGATTTGATAGGATCCTACAACCAACAGTCCTACATTTTGCAAATATGCTTCTTTATTTGCAAATGTAGGGCTGTTTATTTGTAGAATCTTGTCAAACCCCACTGTAACAGTACTGTACCTTGTTTCCTTGAATTTTGCACCACCAATCCTACATCCAACAAATCACTTTCTCGAAAAATACTTGTTCACGCTTTCTTTTTTCTCCTCCCAGGAGTATTGACAAAAACAGAAGTGTTGAATATCTAGTTGTTCAAGCTTACTACAGCTTGGGACTCTGTGTCTTCGTTGTAATGAAGCACGCTTGGATTCTATTTATCTTGTTGGTATACATAAGAAGCCGGCTTGGCCTCTTCGCGCCATGCTCGTTTAACTGTTATTTTTTTTTTTCGATACCTTTGTTGTTCTTCAGCTCTCTTAAAGTTAACGAATCAAATGGCGGGTTTGAAGTGCCCAATTGTCACACCACGATGATTTGACGTATATTTGATGGATTATATGCAAGCGGACGAGTAAAGGCAACGCTTCGTTATCGTCTCGGTCGAAAACCCCGCCCACGGAGCCAATCGCCCACTAGCGTGGGTCCTGATTTATAGCAATATGACCGAAAGTCTCAACTTGATTGATAATGGTAACAATTTTGTTTCTGGTTCTCAGAGAATAGGGTTACGAGCAATGAATAATGTTTACTACAGACATTATAATTAATTATATTCATATTATTCATCGGCTCACTTTTTAATTCTGTTGCGGTGACTGTCAACAGTGGCGACGGAAGCGTAGCGGTCACAGCGGCCATGACCTCGCCACTTTTTTGTCCGATAACTCATTAACTTTTTATTGCTTAATTCTAGTCAGATTATTGTAATCTCACTACCAATGTGACCTTAGATTTAGTTTAAGTAGTCATGAGATTGGAGTTCCAGGGCCTTGTGCATATATTTGTGTGCATTCTGTGTGTACAGTTGTATAGTTATGGCCTTTTATGCACACTACAACATGAATTCTGGCAGCGTTTCGTCTTCTAGTGGCTTAACCTATTGTGCCCGTGATGTTGCTGAAAAGCCACATAAACCAACAAGTTTTCCAAAGACCTTTACCTGCTCAGCGACTACTCATGTCGGACGTCTGTATACTGTTGTGTCACTTGTTTTGATGATGCCATCAACTAATGATACAGTGATTAGCAACACTCGTAGGATTTAGAACTACCTATGAAATACAATGACACAACTGCGACGCTATGGCGCTACACATAGTACAGTCACCTCACGGATAGTCGTAGTTTGCATTACATTGGAAAGGAGTTTATTCGTTGGAAAATTCAGATGATTACATTGTTTCAGTAGCAATTATTTATGAGCATAACTTATGGATTTGACCAATCGAACGCCGTGCCCTGTACTACAAATATGTAGACGGTACTTCGCGTTGCACTGGTACGTAAGAGGCAGCCTTACAGCTATGCGTGTGTCTCCCTCCTTTCCCTCGTGTAGGCCTACGTCAGGCTACGTGTGTATCAGCAATGCATGGTTTAGAAAATACGCCCATGCATGGTCCATAGATTATTTAGGGAGGGATTGGAAGCATGTCACGTGAGCGCATGGTTCTATAGCAGACACTCCGTGATACGGTTGTTCACACCTTCAATTTTGACAAAAAGAGGCGGAATTCTGGTTCTAGCGATCTACTACTTGTAAGCGTTTTATCATTTCTTCTACATAACCTCGAAAGCAGTGAGAGTTTTGCCATCCTTTTTGTTGGTGTTCAAGTATCATTTACACGATAAGCGGCGTATTTTCAAACCTTGCAGCACTACTATCCCTCCAAGTCCTTAACAGTTTGAGATACGCGTTTTTTTGAAGTTGTTCTTGTTAGGTTAATGATTTCTGCGTGCCATGATGTATTTTTTTATTATTGGGTGACCTTCCGTTGATGTAAAACACATAGTTGAACCTTCAGAAGGTGTCGCGAGAAGTTGCGAGGAGTCAATTCACTACTATCCCGTGATCTCAGCCATCCTATACGACTGTTTGTTTTAAAAGATATGTTCGTGTAGCGTGGTCTACGCTGCGTACCACTGTGTAATTAGTTTTTAAGATAATGCTTCAGTTTTGATGGTGCGTAGTTTTGTATTTGTAGCATTGATACGCGTACTTTGACGTTTTCTTCTCTCGATGACCACGACATCAAACTTTGTGCCGTTTCAATAGCGCACCTAGCCTTTGGACTGTTAATCTTAAAGTCTTCATCGTTTAAGACGCACTCAAAGCCACGAAGGATACGGTCACAGGGATTCATGGTTTCAAAGCCACACGCGTATTACACCTTAATAACCCTGAATAAGCTACTTCCGGTATGCTTCCGCCGTATCGAGGAGTGTAGGTGTTACATTGTGTTAATTGGCCTAGCTTCCAATCCCTCCCTAAATAATCTATGCATGGTCTAAATGTGCCCCCTACGATGGTATGGCACAACTAGAACAAGTCAAGCCGCGTACCAGTATTTAATCTGCGATCTGAACTGCGCATGCCTCTGAGAGAATCACCGGCCTTTCTCGTGGTATAAAAAGTGATGGGAAGTAAAACGTTATTAACGTTGACCCATATTTGCCAGCAACACATTAACTACAAACAAATTAACTACACACAGCTTCACAACAATCCTACGCATACCCCATCTTTCAAAATGGTTACCTGTTCTTTGGTGACTCCAACGTTTCCACGTGTTGAACTTTTGAACCGTCTTTACAGGTCACGTGATTATTCATAGTTAATTAATGCTGGGTAAGCAAGTGGAGAAACGTTTCACAGAGAACGTTTAGCATTCCCATGGTTGGATTTTGATCCACAATCCCAGGGAGAAATGGCTTAAATCACCATTAGGTGTTTGATGTGGTTTGATGTGTGTACCTTGACACACTGCCAGCAAAACAAAATTTTGGGGTGTAGCTAAAACCAGGAGCAGGAGCAGGAGCAGGAGCAGGAGCAGGAGCAGGAGCAGGAGCAGGAGCAGGAGCAGGAGCAGGAGCAGGAGCAGGAGCAGGAGCAGGAGCAGGAGCAGGAGCAGGAGCAGGAGCAGGAGCAGGAGCAGGAGCAGGAGCAGGAGCAGGAGCAGGAGCAGGAGCAGGAGCAGGAGCAGGAGCAGGAGCAGGAGCAGGAGCAGGAGTTGCTACCTAAAACCAAGAGCAGGAGCAGGAGTCGCTACCTAAAACCAGGAGCAGGAGCAGGAGTTGCTACCTAAAACCAGAAGCAGGAGCAGGAGTCGCTACCTAAAACCAGGAGCAAGGAGCAGGAGCAGGAGCAGGAGCAGGAGTTGCTACGTAAAACCAGGAGCAGGAGCAGGAGCAAAGGATCTAGTCCAGCCGCAGATGATAATACAAGTGTTACTGATATGACTTACAGTATAATGATTTAACTATTGATATATTGATCACAAAGCAAATAACATACATGTATGCATGCATGATGAAGTCTTAGTTTAATAGCTCACGCGCATGCATGTCACTAACACCTTTGGGTGTTAAAAGCAACCGATGTACTTGACTTATACATAATGTAAAAGTATTTTTCATTTAGACATATCATCTGCGGCTGGATAGATCCTTTGCTCCTGCTCCTGCTCCTGGTTTTAGGTAGCAACTCCTGCTCCTGCTCCTGCTCCTGCTTCTGGTTTTAGGTAGCAACTCCTGCTCCTGCTCCTGCTCCTGCTCCTGCTCCTGGTTTTGGCTACACCCCTAAATTTCGTATGCGCGGAACGATCTGAGGTTATCGTATGTCTAGTACAAAGTTCGTTTTATACGATTGTACCTGATTCGTACGTCACATACGAACATCGTACAAACAGTGATTTTAAAAATCAAAACTGTGAGAGATCGTATGAAATCGATTTAGCACTTCAATTGCTACAATCATAAAGGATCCTTTATGGTCCTTCGAGTCTTCTTAGCTGTATATACGAACTGTCGTCACAACTCGTTTCCGCTGAATTCAATCATTAACGATCTCAGCAAGTGCGTGCATAATCTTACTATGATCGTGATCAAAATCCAACTTGAAACTTCTTCCTGTGCTTTGTCCATATACAAGGCCATACGGTTACTAGTACGTATTACGCAGGTGTACGCCTATCTAGCTAGTTCTGAGTACTGAGTCTACACTTGCGTAATACGTACTATAGTAAATGTATCAGTATCATGTTTAGGCGTACGAGTGTCGTTTAGTATTATGGCCTTCTGATCGAGGGGGAGAGGGGAGGGGGAATAAACTAGAATCCCGGTACCATACGCTTCTTCACTCCTACTTAGATGATTAACCTTGACACCTGCACTCAAATAGCATAAAAAGGAGCAGCAATGCACACATATATAGACACAGACACCTATTCAAACACTATAATACTAAATGTGGTCATTTTGTGCAGGCATGTCCACTCAATGACTGCAGAAAATTTGTATTTACCACTTGTGTACCGTATTAGCAGTAGGCATGAATTGTAATGCAGGGTGTCTGCAGCATGTTATGTGTGGTAGTATGTCAGTGAGGTCAAGTATTGCAGGGCCGTAGCCATGCAGGGGGGGGGGGGGGAAAGAACGATTCCCACCCCCCCCCCCCCCCCCCCCCCCCCCCCCCCCACCCCCCCCCGTTTGACGTTGGAGTTCCGCTTCACTGGATACTTTTTCCCCCATAAAAGTGGATCCGGGATTCCCATAAAACTAAAATTTCTCAGCCTCATTATAAACCGAAACCCTACCCGCTTGTTAATCATTGAAAAAAAATTTCAAGGCTTAGGTAGTGATCGGCGTGCGCGATAGCGTAGGTAGTGTTCGGCATCCATGTGTTATTATTTAAAGGGAACGTAGTTGCTTTTAACTATACTTACTGCGTCCTAAGACAACCCAGAAGGATGGTTTTTAACCTGCTTTGAAATATTGAAATGTCTTTGAGGCTCTGTATTGTGTTGAAAGTGCGGTTGCCGAACACACCCTACTGCCGAACATACCTCACATTACTCTATAAAGTGTCACATGGGACGACCAGCACAGCGAGAGAGGGAAAGGAAAAGGGCAGCTAAATGCTGCCAAAGTATAGAAATGTTTGTGAAGAAGACGGATTCTTCCTAATGTGCACCCCAGGAAAAAGATGTGGGAATGTGTGTGTGTGTTGTGTGTGTGTGTGTGTGTGTGTGTGTGTGTGTGTGTGTGTGTGTGTGTGTGTGTGTGTGTGTGTGTGTGTGTGTGTGTGTGTGTGTGTGTGTGTGTGTGTGTGTGTGTGTGTGTGTGTGTGTGTGTGTGTGTGTGTGTGTGTGTTGTGTGTGTGTGTGTGTGTGTGTGTGTGTGTGTGTGTGCGCACGCGTGGTATGTCATTGCGCATATCGGGATGAGGTATCAAGATGTAGGAACGGACCGTTAAGTTACGCAGTCGTAGAAAACAGGTAGATACACGCCGAGCGCACGTTCGTCTATTCACGCCGATGAAAGAAATATTCAAATGTATTGACATTACGAGCATTTAGAAAACAACACGCTCCTCCCACTCACACATGCACCAGCACTTATACTTTGCACTATAAAGCAGAGATAATATTATCTCTGCTATAAGGGCGCACCCACATTTGATGTTTTTAATCATTATTGACCTCTAAAGAAAATTATTTCGAAATAGCAAAAGTAATTAATTTTGTTGTTGTTTCTCCTGCTCGCAAAATGAAAGCGAAAAATAAAAGAATTAATGCATTATTTACAATAATCTGAAAACAATCAAATAAGTTTTCAATGTACAGACATGTATGGATGTCCGAAATTGCTGGACATGGCCTCTCGAGGAGATGCCTGTCGCTGAAAAGGCATCCATCATAGAGGATGACAATGGCAAAGAATAACACCGCTTCTGAATCTCACGAGACCTGTAAGTTGTGTTGTGAGAGTTGTTCTTAATTGTAACATGCTTTAAAGTGATATAGGAAGTATTGCCATAAATTCATATAGTAATTGCAATACATGAGACCATGATTGATGAATGCCATTATTATTTTCATACATCTAAAATGAATGTATATTTGTTCTTTTCATTTTGCAGCAACTAGTTTTATGAATGACATAGGAAGCATTATTACTGCTGAAATGGCACCAAAAGAAATTGAAGACAAAGTGAAAAAACTTTGCAGTGCACAGAAATTTCATTTATTGAAGCATCATGTTGTTCCAATGGCGATTTTGTCTTCCCAACTAAGTTCTATGGAGGATGCCAAGGTCTTTCCAGTTACGATAGTTGAAGGAATATCCATGGATGGTGTATAGTATGGTCCTTGATGGAGCATTCTGTATTTCATGTGCCTTATTTGCAAATGATGGAAAAGGTCTTGGCACACTAGTGAACCATCCTTTCACTAAATGGCACAAAAAGAAAGCTAAAGTACATCCACACACAACCTTTAAGTATCACCAGGAGGCACTTGCCATTGCCATAGCCAGCATTGAAAACCCACATGCATGCAACAGTTTCTGTTATGCATGATACTAAGAGAGCAGAAAACATTGTAAGGCACATTGTCAAATGCATAGCAGAGTGTGTCTTGTTCTGTGAAAGGCAGTGCATCCCACTTCAAGGGGACAATGAAGGTGGTTTGAATAAGAGAAATCCAGGAAACTTTTTATCCTTGTTGCGCATGATGTCTAACCGTGATGATATTCTAAGAAAGCATGTGGAGCAGCCAATGTTTAAAACTGCTACCTATGTCTCTCCTACAATCCAAAATGAAATAATTCACATCATTGGAAAACACCTCATACAGGCAAGGCTTGTTAAAGATATCAAAAATGCTGAATTTTTTTACCATCATGGCTGATGATGTTACATCACACAATGTTGAACAGATGGCCCTGTGTGTAAGATTTGTTGATGAACACCAAAACATTAGGGAAGAATTCTTACAGTTTTCCAAACCTCTAAGGATGACTGGTTATCATTTGGCAGAAGAAATCAAATCTGCTTTGCAAGAACTGGGCATCAAAGTGGAAAATATGAGAGGTCAGAGATACGATGGTGCAGCATCAATGAGCAGTAATCGTGTAGGTGTTCAGGCAAGAATAATGCAAGATGCTCCAAAAGCATTTTATATTCACTGTAGTGGACATTGTTTAAATCGTGTAATATCACATTCATGTGCTCTACCTGCTGTTAGGAACATGATTGAACATGATTGCTAAAGAGGGAGGTGAGTCTTTTCTTCAGAAACAGTCCAAAAAGGAATGATCTTTTGACTTTTATTGTTCATCACGGTGTCACTGAAGAATCAAAACGCAAACCATTGCTTGAACTGTGCAGAACTAGATGGGCTGAACGACATGAAACATACACTCATTTCTATCAAACATATGTTTAGTTGGTGAAGTCCGTTGAAGTCATAGCATATGATCTTCATAGAGATGATTAACAAGATGGCAAGTATGCAACAGACTTGGATTACAAATCAAAGCAAGAAACTTCTAGTCTGCTGGCCTCGATAACTTCATTTGATTGTATCATCACTTTCCTGACTATTTATCGGATGCTGTCACACTTGGAAGGTATCACTGTCAAGCTTCAAAGCAAGGCTATTGACATATTAGAAGCAAATCAAATGGTAAGTAGCTAGGATGGTAATTTTTACATGATGCCTTTTTTTGCTGGTAATTCACAGTTAATACAATATACGTTCTGAGTACATATAAATAAAACCATGCATCATTTGTAATATACAGATTGTGGATATCAAATCTCTGTACAAAGAGTACAGACGGAACATAACAGATGAATACCACATCATCTATCAGCATGCAATCAGGATGGCAGAAGCAGTGGATATTCAGCCATCACAACCTAGGGTTGCTGGAAAGCAGAAGCACAGACAGAATACCAAAGCTGATACACCTGAGCAGTACTAACTGCATGGAATTCCATTTACTGACCATTTAATCATGGAATTGGATGAACAGCTTTCAGGTAAGATGCAAGCATTTTCAGAAAGGGACATAATATAATTGGAAATGTAAGCTCACACTATAATACAATGTAATTACCAACTTCTGCACTTCCTGGCTACTGGCCTGTATTGTATGTGTGCATGTATTTGCATATACATGATGTATTCCTCTGCAAGATCTGGGATACCACATCAATGTAGTGACCAATGTCTCCAACCATCTTCTCTAACCGTTCCTTTTGGAGGGTCAGTGCTGTTGTCTTGGACATTGAGATGATCTGATAATAGTGTTTTGTCCTTCTTCCAATGGCCAAGAAAGCATTTCTTTTGGAGACCCTAATTCATCTATGCTACATTATGCTTCGTTAAGTATCACAATTGAATGCAAAAGTTACAAATCATTCAAATATCAGGGCCAAAGGGAGCATGACAAGGTCATGCAGGGAAATACGATTTTTTTTTAACTGTTTCATCATTCAGTTGCCATCAACATAAAGTGTGCTATTTTTCGCTGTGTGCTGCTCATGGCCTCTTAACTAACGTCAAATTGAGCGCCATTATGGAAATAAAAATTAATAATTGTTACTAACGCTCCATTTTCTATGGCAGAATCGAAAATACATGTAGGCCAGAACTGGTACATACTGAATATCCACAAGAGAATGCAAATTCTAATTGAAAGTCTTACAGTTGGCAGCAACAGATATCTAAGACAGAATCGTCAGATAAGGAAAGTGATGCAAGAATTGGAAAAATGATGTGCATAATGTCGCAGTTGATCAAGCAACAGAACTAAGTTCATGACAGTCTAGGAGATTTGAAATAATGACATCATTGAGGAGATGAATTTCACCAACACAACTGCTAGGGCATATGTCATAAATGGTATGTGATGAAGTTATTCCATGAGCAATCAGGGCTTTGGGTTAATCTGACCCCATAGTAAGGAGTTACTGTCAAACAATTAAGGCACACCCTTGTCCACAAAGGCAAAAGGTTAACAGTTGTTGTCTCTCATTAGAAGAGCACTGGATCACTGGCATTTTTTCAGAGTAGAGTCCTTTATGTTACACTGCAATCATCACTGGCTGGAATGACACAGAAACAGGTAAGGTGATCAAGGTTTAAAATACATTAGGCAAGCAGTGTAAACAAGGTCACAGAGGACATGCATGTAGAAGCAAATACACACCTACTGCATGCACCAGGTCTGCTCTGGTTGCACGAACACATAGACTACCAAATGTGCACAACCCTACATGTAATTAAACTTACAACCAGATGACCACATCACGTGCCATACATGTTGGGAGGAGCTAAGTTTCTGTCACGTTTGCTGTATCTCCCTCCCTATATGTTTAGCATATCACACTCCCACTTTCCCGTCACACCACCAGATTGGGTAATGGTTCACTGTGCACACTGCCACTCATACATGACTTCTATGCAGGGGTGGGCGTTAGAAGGGTAGGTGAACAGACTATACTTTTCAACCAATTACACCACTCTGATACTCACATTCACTGATGCCAATGTTGTTCTTGAGACCTCCACACGTTTTCACAGAGATATGGTCCCTAATCAAACATCTTGCATGTCTTGTCTGTTCCAAATAATATCATGTCACATTCTGGAACAGCAAGAAGAGATGTAAGGAAGGGTGAGGAGGAGGTGGGAGAGGAAAGGGCAGAAATGATACAGCAAAATGGAAGTGATAGTAATGACAGTGTGGATGATATAGAAACCTCCCAGTGCCCCTCCCCTTCTCTCGATATACCACAGGGGGAAGTGATCTCTCGTCCATGCCTCAACAATACCCTCACATACCTCTCAGTCACTCCCACCTCTCTGTAGATCACACTTCCTCCCCTCCACACTCTGTTGCAGGCATTCAAAACCAATCAGTGGGCACGTGTCTGTACATGCCTAGAGATGTCTGCTCTGCAATATGGTTACATGTACTGTACAGTGTACATCTACCAGCAGTTCTGTACTGTGCAGTTATCCATGAATCACATATGACAATCATATCATGTACAGGTACTATGTTAATGAACAATCAAGGTCACATGTTCCATTCATATCACATGACCACATCACACAAATACATTCAACACTCACAACATATCCTCAGCCAGACAAAGCTTACTTTAGTTGAGATGCGTGTATAACAGTCCTTGATGTTTGCACAGCAATTGAGGATTGCATAGTATACACAAGATCACAGATCGAGGACATACATGTAGGAGATACCTATACACCTACATGTACTGTATATGCACCACACAGGTATCCAAGATGTGCGTTCTAAATATAACTACAACCACCTCACATCAACATTCATCTAATTTTGTGCACTTATTGCTAACAGCCATTGCCACTCCCCCTCCCTCCCACACTCTCCTCCTGTTACTCCAACCTCTCTCCACCCATGTGCATCGCAACTTATGTAAGCTTTGTCTAGGCAAGGTGTGTGTGTATGTGTGTGTTTGTATGTGCTTAGGTGTGGTTGTGTGTGAATGTGTGTGTGAATAAGTGTGTGTAGGTGTAGGCATTTGTTGTGTGTATTTTGTGCCTGGATGTGATCATGTGATCTGATAAGAATAAAAAATGTGTCCTTTTGGTTAAACTTATAAGCTGTGTATTACTATCTCTCCCCTTTAATTTGCTTCATGCCTTTCCCATTATCACTCCTGCTCCTCCCTCTCCCCAACCCTCCCACCTTCTCTTCCCCTTTCAATTAAGTATCTTCTTACTGATGTCACTGTCAAGGAACCTTCCAGCCAACAAAACATATCAAAACACAAACATAAAAGTGTGTTTGCATGTGTCTGACTACCAAATGTGATCTAAAAACCTCTGAGCTATGCAGCCAATGGCTGTTGGGAGGAGCTCACTTTCTGTCTAATTCACTGTACCTCCTTCCCTTGGAAACAACTTTGTGTGTTGTGTGCAGCTGTTTGAATCAGGTGTGGGAGTAATGTATATTTCTGCTTTGAGGTTTTATTCCAGAATGGTTTCCTCACTGTTCCATTCCCAAGAGGGTGTGTGGGTCACTGAAGAGATTGAAAAGAAATGGGATCGTTTCCGTGAAAAGGGACATTGCTCATGTTTTACAACTTGTATTAGTTTATTAAATACTAATGATTTGTTTGTGTCAGAAATTTCTTCCCAAGTTATTAAAACAGAATGCAGATTTATGTAACTAGCAGCTGGATTTGATTTTTAAAGGAATTTTTTTCTTGATTATGGAACACCCTGTAATTATAATCAATTAGATACAACAAAAAGCCATAAACATATAACAGAATAGCTAGTTATTAGATTTTATCAGTTTGTTCATCAATAAATTTCAAACCAGTCATTCAAGATACATAGTGACCCCCATAATTCTTAATGGCACTTTAGTCAGTTGGCTAAAACTGTAACTAAAATTTAATTAACTAATTCTGCTGCAGTGTTATTAATGGTGAAACAGTTCATTTCTGAGCTCTTGATTATGAGTACATCTGCATATTTACATTATTATTAAATTATATATGGGATCGTTTCTGCAAAAAGAGATCTAGCGCATACATTATAAAATCTCCAGTACGAGCAATAGAAATATAACACTTGCATTGAAATGTATGGCTAATTAAAAATTCAGAGTCTTACAACTCCATGATTGATACTCCAATTCTCAGTGTGTAAGAAGTAATGTGTAGAGGGCATTCCATTATCAAAAAAAAAAAAAAAAAAATCTTGAAATGAAAACAAACATGAATGACATGGAGAAATTGCTTACTGTTAGAGTTGCCAAATACAGAGGCTGTTGGATTGAAATGGACTCGCTCCGAAGAAGGAATGATAGAAAATGTTGATCACGTGCTATTGATCCTGATGCCTACCAACGTTATTGAACTAACAGAGCATCAGGGCCTAGAGCACTAGTGGTCACAATTGCAACTGGAACGAAATGATGAGACCTAGATAACAATGCATACTGGTTGCTTACCATATGGCTTACATAGACTACATGTAGTGGGCTCAAGGATTGAAGGCACGTTCAGCAGCTAGTAACCTGTGTATGAGGGTATTGATTGCAGGATGCCGTGAAAGACATCCAACTCAATTATTTTAATAATGTTATTTTTAGTTACTTAGAAGATAAGCATAAAATTTGTCATAATGCAAGTTAATTATTTAGCAACCTGGATTTATTTATAAAGGAATTTTCCTGATTTTAGGACACCCTTTAAGTGCTGTATCACTTAGCATTCATCAGCCCCAAGACAGTAAGGATCTGTATCCTTATACTGCAATACTAACCTGGGGAACTCCACAGAGAACATTTTTACAAATCTTCTCATTGAGTCAATGGATAGAACAGAATTGGGAAATCATAATGGATATTTTATGGCATTTTTCCTGAAATGAAAAGTGCTAGAAATTGTCAAAGAAAAGGTAGTGATTATGTAATGCCGTAAGACATGCTTCACATTGACGTAGTTAACTAATGAATACATACAGTGGATGATATACCTGGGCCCACATTCGGAGCTGTAAGGTGAGTTCACGAGATCATTCTCACAGGTGGGGTTTAGCAAAGCCATTGTTGGAAATGTCTCTAAGTCAAAGGTGGCAGTTGAGCTGTATAGCCACCTCAGCCTGTCCCTGAGCAGCCAACACACGTTACATCCTGGCCCACTCCTACTAGTATCCCTCAAAGCCTGAACAGAGAAATGAATACATATCCCATTCATATGTACTGCATATGTACTCATATATACACACACATGCACACATATGCATTTCGTGCTACCTCTAAGCACAGTCTATACATTCACGGCACCCAGTACACCAATCAGATGCCTCCCAAACAAAATGATGTGCACATATGAATACATCATGTATATGCAATACTTATGAGTATATGCAAATACATGAGTATATGCAAATACATATGAGTATTATACAAATCAAGTGGTATACATTTAAGTGGTGATGCATACACAAAATGGACAGGCGTAGTTAGGTGTATATCGTGTTTGGTTTTCAAAGTATGACATGGATTACCTGATCGGATGCCACAGTTTGTTTCGAAGGAGTATTAGCGGTTCATGAAGGAGAATGGCATTAAACACACGCGGTGAGCACCATATCATCCCTCTTCGAATGGTCTTGCAGAGCGATTTGTGCAGACTTTGAAGAGTGCCTAGAAGCGTATGATATTTAGGGTTGGTTTATCACGGATGTTTACCTAGCGGTTAAATTGATACATACGGCACTTCATGTACATCCTACGGTTGTTGCTACGTAATAGACCCTTCCCTTTAAGAACTCCGGACGTGACATCACTAATCAACGTACTTCACGAATTGGGTTAAGTATACGTTAATGAGTGATGTCACGTCCGGAGTTCTTAAAGGGAAGGGTCTATTACGAAGCAACAACCGTAGCAACGGCACAGCGAAGTGCCTTCATGTCTTTTAGCACCACCCTGCTACCTCTACTTCAAATCCAAGATGGAGGTTCTGAGTGAAAACACTGGCCCCTCCCACTGGGATGCTGGTGTTTTGTTCACAGATGGGACATTGGAACATTTGTTGGAAACCACTTTTCTCTATCGGCATTATTGTAGGGCTTAGAACACACACGACATATTGTGCAATGAAAAGGTTTTTCCAAAACCATTCTGCAGATAGGGATGAAAACAAAATTTGTTTTTAATTTTTGTCGTAGCTCAAAATGTTAAAAAGGTATTTACGATTGATTCATACGATCCAATCTTATGTACAGTACATGAATAATATCTGCATCTTGTCAATAAATTATTTTCATTGCTGTGACATACAATGGACACCCCAGGCATATCAGTTTCATTCTTTATATGTTCCATGAAACAACTATTAGCCCTCCAGTATAAGTTCAAATTTTATGCAATTACAAGACGTAACGCGGAAAAGCCAAAGTATATTTATCCCCACCGCGCGTTTCTGTTCGCAATAGTGTTCTCGCCCGTACGCTATTGTGTTCGTATGGCACTCTTTAGCAGCACGTCAAATCCATTAATGTTCTGTTTAATCAGCGTACAATATGATTCCACAGTGCACTTAATCATTTGCACTTGATTCTAAAGTCAAATCAATAATTGTAATGATTTCAATTATGTTTTGTTGCTATGGCAAATGCGCAAAAGATTAGAATATGTACAGCGCGCGGTTTTATCTAACTATACGCTATGTGTACACGTTACTCTACAGTTACACGCCGAATCAATGTCTGACACAACCTAGTCTCGTACCCAGACCCACATCGCAGCTGCGGATGGATTACATGACCGCTATACGCGAATAATAGCGTAGCGATGATGTAATCCATCCGCAGCTGCGATGTGGGTCTGGGTACGAGACTAGACACAACCCTACGCATGCCACGATATAGAGGGGTTGCAGTGTCATCCCTCACAACACTCGCCGCCATGTTTTTGGGTGTCCTAACTATTTTTACGTCATCATTTATTGTTAGTGTCGAGCACGGTGTAATGCTAAGCTTTTCTGCGCTTTGAGGTGCTTAAGAAAAATATCCGTCTATTTCGTATCCCAGCGGATGGATTTCAGTAGAAACAATGGATTGCAGCGATCGGATTCGTCAGGACATCACCACATAGCCGTATTTGCAATAAACATTTCGTTACAGGTACGTACGTGGAGACGCAATTCTTCAAACAAATTGCCATCAGCTTGTATCCTGGTGATGATTAGCCCTTTTGTTGTCCAACAGATAAAGTCACAGTATGGTTTCTTCCAGATGGCCATCTGCCCTTGCACTTGATAGTAGTAGTCATGTTTTTTGTCCAGTGTGACTTCACTGCCAACTTTTGTGGAGGTAGAAGGATTCATCCTCTATACTGGCTGGTTGACTGTTCCGATACTTGAAAGGGCATTTGATCTCCAGCAGATCTTCACCACTACAGCTGCACTGAAAAAACGAGACCATCTGGGGTTGCAGCCAGAAATGGTTGCCTAGTGCACACTCGAAGTTCAGCTGTAGATTGACCTTGAAAGTTGCATGCTTAACTGCCATAATGTTAGCATACACCTCACATGCTTCTTGCTCGTGTTCAATAATGGCTGGAACATCCCTATTAGAGCCTGAGTACTGCATGATTGTTTTAACTAAAGAGCTAGGAAATGTTTTCTCACGACATTTGGCAACACGTCCGAATACAGATACAGTAATTCTACCTACTCTATGTTCAAACCATAATGGTGTGCTAGCCTGACCCCTAGTTGACATCTCTAAATAGCACGCCTCTTCCTCATGTGAGTGTGGTATGTTGAACAAGTGTGGTATGTTGAACAAGGTCAGAAAGTTGTTCCTTTCGAAGAAGACGATTCTGACCATTGTACAAATATGATAGAGGTTGAGGAAGTCTGGTTTCCATAGCACTGCATGCTGATATACGTGCCTCTGTACTGACACTGGGGGAGAACAGTAAAAATAGCAGCAGAAGGATTAGCTCGATGCAATGACTTTAGAATGGATTGCATGTCGAAAACCTGTCTAGTTGTAACTGATCATTGTAGTTGTAATGGAGCCTTTTGTAGAGTTGTTGGTTTCAATTGCTTAGGACAGTTAAAGTCAATGTCCACTACCAGAGCTGGATTTATATAGTATGCTAAATGAAGATCATACATGTAGGTGAATGTACATAACTTTGTTGAAAATGTCTGATTCCATGTGCATGGAAGTGACGTGCAGGTTACAGATCCCTTTCCAAGTCTTACACAGACTTCCACCTTAAAGAGTACTGCGCCAATGTGTGAGCACGCTTCTCCCAATCTATTAACATGAAATTATTGTCCTTAAGCAGTATACAAAAACCAAAACATACCCAGCCATACAAGTACAGTGAGCTGTAACAACAGTTCCACATTGTTTCTCAACAGCTACCCATGGTTGGTGGGGCTTTTCAGACAGGTGCTGCGATGGGTTTACAAGTGGTTTCAGAAAGCAGTGTTTATTTACCAAGGTCATGATAAAGTACAGCACGCACCCAACCACTAGATAAATAAGGAGAGGAATTCTCTGTAACAGAACTGGGGACACTAAAAACTTCCAACTCCTAAGTAGAGGTGGAAATCATTTGAGTGACAATTAAACTTGTAAGCTTCGAGACTCTTAAACGCCTTCAGCCTTTCTCTTGTGTAACCTCCGGGTGTTTCAATAAAGTAGGTAACTGGGGTAGTCAACTGGAGCCTGGAGACCACTTAGAAAACATCATCTATCCAATGCTGGTCAGGTATGCTAAACGGATCACAGTATGTTCCAAGTCCATACAGACATTTTTGTCGTATCGCTAGGAAACAGCTCACGTGCTCGCTGTTGCGTGCGCGTCACACTTTGTAATAAAGATGACACAAAAATAGTTAGGACACCAAAAAACATGGCGGCGAGTGTTGTGAACCTTCCCGGGATGACACTGCAACCCCTCTATATGTGCGTGCATAACAATTTACACACCAAAATGGCGTTTTCGGCTATCGCTATACTGTTGTCAAACGCTTAGCTTAGAGTTCCAAAGTCATAGTCGGTTAAAAAAACTGGGGGGGGGGGGGGGGGTGGTGGGTGGCTTTGCCTCTCTTGACCCCCCCCCCCCCCCCCCCCCCTCTCTGGCTCCGCGGTCCCTGCAATTGTTCCGTCTTGGCAATTATTTACCTGTTCTTTCCGCGTTTTTGAGCGTGTTACTTAGGAACAATCGAGATGGCGAGGTTACGCCACGTGAAGATTTTCATGGGAACTTGTGCTTTCATGAAAATGAATTAAGTCAGTTCAATAAGCTTTACCAAAGATAATGGAGCCGAGGTCACTTAATATGTGGATGAGCCATGTTTCAGTTCAGGTTATAATGTACTATTGTGGCGCTAATGTTTACTTAACTTTTAAGGATATTTACCCTGGATGTTTATTGATTTCACGCTCTCATTTCAAACGGAACTTTTACATACAAACAATTGCATTGGAGACGAGATCAATTCAGCACATCCTCTCTAAGAGCTCCACCCCTTCCTGTTGCACTGGTGCAGATGGGGGTGGCAGAGCAAGTGGCACATCTGGTGAAGGTGACGAAACGGGTGCTATTGGTGTCCTTCTGGAGATGACTGGTGCTGGAAAGGAACATGAAGTAGATTCCGCGAATGACAAGTATGAAATCCACATCATCAGATAAGCACCTACATTTTGCATATAATTAGCAAAAAAAGGATCTCTGACATCAAACTCATTAGAATAACAGAATGACATGCAGTGCAAGCAATTATCACTGAGGTCATGCAGGATGGCTATTACATTCCATAGACAGCTCCGTGTGACTTTAGCATCTCAAGTCACCTATACATATAGCACCAAATCTACAGCCCATTAATGACACACGGATCAGAGATCACATTATAATCTTGTTGCCAAGTGGAGCACCCATGCCAGGTAAAACACCATGGCATAACAGTGATCACCTGAGCATCAGATGACGCGCATGTGACCAGGCAATCATCATATCCAGCATACACTCCCAACGCATTAACATATTTGACAGATTCTTACTTTTCATCCTGAGCTTGATTGACATTGGATTACTGAAGCAGTGATACTAACACTATAAGAATGAAGTTGATAGCGATCATCATGGCATAGCAGACAACCTTGACCAACACTAACCATTAATGAAACTCAACATGCACAATCACATGCCCAGTTAACCCCTCTCATGACACCACAATGATCACATGATGACATACATACTAAACAAGCATATCGCACCCTCAAACAAACCTGCAAACACAGCTGTTAACTGAGATTGCACAAATCCTTTCATCACACCAAAAGGTTGCCTCTGTTGAAGTTTATGAAATCAGACGAGTTATTATGCAAATAATCATATGGCAAAAAAATGGGATTGTTTCCGCGAAACAGGACATAGTACAATCATTATAATATTTCCAGTACGCGCAGTATAAATGCAACACTTGCATTGAAACGTATGGCTGATTACAAAATAGTGCCTTACAACTCCATAGCACATCCCCTTCTCAGTACGTAAAAGCAATGTATAGAGGACATTCTAACTTCTAGAATAGGTCTACCAAAAAATTGAAAAACATACGTTCAACTGTGAGGATCAGAGATCACGTGATAATCTTGGTGCTCAACGGACCACCAGTACCCAGTAAAACACTGAGGTACTACATGATCACAAGAGAATCAGATGACGCGCATGTGACCAAGCAATCATCACATCCTGCACAGACGTTGACGCGGTAGTGATAGGACTGAACTCTCTTGCATCAGCTTACAACACAACTACAAGATAACACAGCCCTGCACATGCTGGAAGGGAAACAAAAGGAAAAAAAGAAAAGAAAAGAAAAAAAAACGCGTGGTGCTTTGGGCACGGAAACTAGAAATGTTTTACTTACAAAAACAATAAGCGTTACATTGACAAATCTAAATGTCGACACTCGCAGACCAAATTTCGTTTCATTACAGCAAACACCAATCAGCACCCACTCCTCGGACTCTAGATAGTTATACGCAACCATTGCACCCATATTGCATTCACAACTCACCATTTCTTCTGCCTCACCATCTCTTCTGCCTCACCATTTCTTCTGCCTCACCATCTCTTCTGCCTCACCATTTCTTCTGCCACGCGCGTACGCTAATAAAACCAAATAACCACGTGCACAACAAAATGACGCATGCGCAATCAAAATGAATTCTTATAAACGCCCTATGTGAGTTCTGCATGTTAATCCTTTCTTTGTTAAAGTAGGGAGCAAGCGCACGCAGTACTGATAATGGTTCTAGTGAGTATTGTCTCCAAAAAAAAAAACCTATGCAGGGGGGTGCGGCCTGCTTTAAATCATATCATTCCCGATAATCAGGTGCTTGACAATATATGGATATCCTGCAATTCATTGTAATTATCCGTATACGGTATGAGTCGGACAAAAGCCGTTGCTAGGAGACGTATACGGCTAGAAATGGCCGTAACCACTCTTCGAGCAGGACGTCCACGATCTGCCCAACAAGAGGTGGGAAGGGAGCAGGTGCTCTCCTACGAACGCTACCTCAGGTCGCCCAACAGTGACCTGCTGAAAAGACAACAGTCTCGAACGAACGCCCAGAGGGATTGCGCATCGCCTGACGTCGAGCCCGAGGGCACCGCCAACAGCAAAGGTGCAGGAGCGGTAGAACCACTCGCGGGGATAGACGGCGACGTGCCCGTATCAGCTGCCAAGTCAAACGCGAGCGTGCAGACGGAGAATTACGGACGGGCCGGTGGTGGGAGGAGGCCCGTCACGTCTGCGCGCTTCAGGACGGCCTCGTGCCCAGGTTAATGCATAGTGCAACTACCACAGAGGCCTAAGACAGCAGCCGTCGTCAGCTTCCGAGCATTCCACCCATGCACCAGGTAACACCTTTTCTTTGGGTGGGGGGCACATACTGAAGCCATATACTTCTACTACACACACACACACCACACACACCAAGCTAGTTGCATTACTAATTAATGTGTCAATAGCAATACAGTACTATTATGTGATACGCTTATTCCAATTATTTAATTATATGGATGTCGCTTATGATAATAAATTTTCATATTCATTTATGTGCACCCTAGTTTCCTCCCTCCTCCCTCACCCTCCCTGTCCCATCTCTCTCCCTCCTCCTCCTCTCCCTCCCTCCCTCCCTCCCTCCTCCTCCTCCTCCTCCCTCCCTCCCTCCCTCCCTCCCTCCTCCTCCTCTCCCTCCCTCCCTCCCTCCCTCCTCCTCCTCTCTCTCCCTCCCTCCCTCCCTCCCTCCTCCTCCTCTCCTCCTCCTCCCTCCGCCCTCACCTCTTGCCCATCTCTCCCTCCGCCTCCCCTTCTTCCTCCCCTCCCTCCCTCCCTTCCCTCACCCATCCTGCCCCATCTCTCCCTCCTCCTCCCCTTCTTCTTTCCTCCCCCTCCCTCCCCCCCTCCCTCCCTCCCCCCCCCTCCCTCCCTCCCTCCCTCCCTCCATCTCCCTCCTTCCAGGCAAGGCATGGTCATCCCTAGGGTTCAAGATTGAAGTGGGGGGGGTCGGTACCAGATGGAAGTTATTCATTCTTCATGTCATGTGATCAGCACATAGCCAGCGCAGATGGTCGATTAGTGAAATGGATCAGCTCGCAACCCAGCCTCACCTGGCAGCTTGGAGGAGGGTGAGAGACTGGCGAGGTCATTCATGTGGTCCACTGCAACCCAAAGGTAGGGTGTGTGTGGGGGGGGGTGTGTGGGGGGTGTGTGTGGGGTATGCAGTAGTGGGTGCATACATATGTAGGTTGTGTAGGATTGGGTAGTGCGAAATGCAAGGAAACAAGTACAGTTCTGGTACAGTGGATATGAATAAAATGCTGTAACGAAGCAGTTCTAACATTAGCAAACACAGACTTTCCCCATCTTAGCAAAATATTGTAACGTTGTTAAATGCTCGATTTTGAAAGCCATGCCCATAGCCTATCCTACCAGCACATCACATGGGACCTGATAGCCTATCCTACCAGCACATCACATGGGACCTGGTAGCCTATCCTACCAGCACATCACATGGGACCTGATAGCCTATCCTACCAGCACATCACATGGGACCTGATAGCCTATCCTACCAGCACATCACATGGGACCTGATAGCCTATCCTACCAGCACATCACATGGGACCTGATAGCCTATCCTACCAGCACATCACATGGGACCTGATAGCCTATCCTACCAGCACATCACATGGGACCTGATAGCCTATCCTACCAGCACATCACATGGGACCTGGTAGCCTATCCTACCACTAGCCTATCTTGTCCCTCTGACAGAGCTTACACTGAAGCAGGCTGGAGGACGTCTGGCCACACCCCTCTCTCCCGCTTCCTACGGGCAGGGAGTCCACACCTTGATCCGTCACCCCCCAACTCAACATCAGGCGCTACCACAGCACTCCGGAGATATGGCCGGTGAGGTGTGTGGGGAGGGGAGGTGGGTGGGGATGTATGGGAGGAGAGGGGAGGTGGTGGGGATGTATGGAGGAGAGGGGAGGTGGGTGGGGATGTATGGGAGGAGGGGGAGGTGGGTGGGGATGTATGGGAGGAGAGGGGAGGTGGGTGGGGATGTTATGGGAGGAGAGGGGAGGTGGGTGGGATGTATGGGAGGAGAGGGGGAGGTGGGTTGTGGATGTATGTGAGGGCGTGGGGAAGGGAGGTGGGTGGGGATGTATGGGAGGATAGGGGGAGTGGGGTGTGTGACCTTAACATGTAGGGAGCTTATAACTCATACTGTTATAATTATATATCTTAAGTGTTGTGTCTTCATTTTTTGAGCCTCATTGCTTGGTGGTGGATGTTATGCAATACCCTGGCTACTGTGAACACACTTATCTTGTGTGCTTTGGTTCCATTTAGAGTGTCACTCCAGAGTGGGATTTTGTCCAGACAAGAGTGAGGTCACATTGTGGTGCTGTACAGCCTGGGGTCAACTTGTGAGTGCACTTCGTACATTGTGTGTGTGTGTGTGTGTGTGTGTGTGTGTGTGTGTGTGTGTGTGTGTGTGTGTGCATGCGGGCACGTGCGTGCTTGTGTGTGTACTGTACATGTGCATGGTACTGTATATGGCTTGTGTGGCTGTGGTGTAGTGTGTTGAGTACACTGTCGTGTGCAGTGTGTGTACAACGATAGCAACCATTAGAACACTCCATCATCACACACCTATATACAGCTGCAGTCCGTTCAGACAGCAGCAGCAACTACCTGGCTACTGGTAAGTTAAAATAACTGCATGTGAAGTGTTGATGGTGCCATAGCAAGGCCTAAGGGAGTTAATTAACTGGCACTTGACAAATGGCAAAGGATGTGTGAAAGATCTACTAGTGTGAAAAGTCCACCATCATACTATTGTCCATATGTGTGCAGCAGTACTTGACACCTGAGGTACTCTCCTGTGCGCGCCGCGCCTGTCAGTCAGTCATGTGGGTGTGTTGTGAGTTTGTAGTTAGTTGTGACAGTCGTACTGTCAGTGATGGAAGAGACGGGTCGCTCTAAATGTAGGGTTGGGAGATTGCAAGGTCATGTGTGTGTGTGTGTGTTGTGGTGAGCGTGTGATTTTAGGAAATATTAATATAGTGCACGAACAATGTGGCTCAAAGACTGTAAAAAGCTCCTAAGAGACGGGTGGTGTTATTGGAGTGAAAACTTAAGCAGAGATAATAATCTCTGCCGTAAGTACCCTGGTCCTAATGATAACTTGTTACACTATGTGTATGTTCTGAGGTTACCCTGAGTGCTTTGCAATGCTTGGTTGTGTCGGCATCAAGATGCTTTTGAATGGGTTGCCAATATATCCAGTGGTGGGCTCCAGGTAGAGAAGACACGGACTTTCCCTCTGGTGGGTTCTCTGCTCAGCTGCTTGTGAGGAGTCTTCAGCCTTCTGGTACCACTATATCCCAGGTGAGGGTGGCATGGTGCTGGACCTGCAATCTATCAGGATGGTTAGTTAACCTCGTGGATTTAGGCATGCAGGTGCTGATCTGCGAGGGGAAAGGAAGGAGGGGGGTGGGGGGGAGTGACCTTCCTATAACCGAATAGTAGGCGCTTACTATGTACGTTTGCTTAATGCTTATGAATAATGCATGAGTAATAGAGATGTCTATTTCCATGGAAAATATACTTGTAAAAACGGCTTGTGTAAGGCGATTGGTCATGTTTGAATTATCACTCCATCGTGCCTGCTGTGCTCTGTGCACAAGTGTGTATTGAAAAGGGGCAGATACATGTACATGTACATGGTGGAACGCGTGCAGGAAAAAGCCCACAAGTTGCATGTACAAGCAAGTGTGTTTCATCTGGGGAGGCTTCTTGTGTGTGTGGAAATGTGGTGTCTCTGGTTGATACCCTTGTCTATTTCCAGAGGAGCAAACATTCCTGGCTACATGGGTCACGTCCACTGGACCATGACATCACCGCCCAACAGTGCCAATCAGCTCACCAGTGCAAGAACTCACAGGTCGTATGTCACTTGAATTACATAGTCACCAAAATCAAGTTGCCTACAAATGATATGGCATCATCATATTGAAAGAGGTTGCAAGATTTGATTTTTTTCTTTCTGTTTCCCAGGCACATTCCACTGGATGAAGAGCCTTCTCCCTTCAGGCGCTCGTCCCCTCTCTCCAAGATGATCACCCTTGTGCCCCCGCACAACCCTTTCAAGAGAATCGATCAATGACTGCTTCTCTGTTGTGGCCTGGGTGCTTTATTGGAGCAGAATGGAGGTCCTTCCCAACCCATTCATTCTAATGCACATGTATGTGCGTATATTTTTATGTGATGGAAAATGATTCTCCACATTTGAACAGAAACATAGGTTAATACCTTTGGGTTTGAGTGGAGGCAGCAAGGTGAGCGTGTTGAATCAGAACACAAAATGCATTGTTCCAGGCCAGAGCTTGGTCCATGAATCCATGATGGTTAGGTCCATGAATGGCAGTAGTGGATCCAGGAGGGGGCTATAGCCCCCCCCCCCCCCCCCCCCCCCCCCCCCCTCCCCCCTCAAATTAAAAATTCATAGTATACTATGCAATGAACTGTGGTGCGGCGCATGGAGAATATAAAGCTGGATCTGTAATTATACTTTCATTGCGTAGTTTTGGAGGGTTTTCCAACGCAAAAAGCGCTGGCTTCTGGGGCGGAGCCCCATACCCCCTAGCTGGGCGGGAGGGGTGCCCCCCTCCCGCACCCTCCCCGGGACGGCTCCGCCTACAGTCAGCCCCTCCCCTTTTCAGCCCCCCCCCCCCCCCCAACCGTCCAGGCGGATCCGCTAGTGAATGGTTAGGTCTAATAATGTAATTAAAGCACAATGGCCCTGGATCAGGATCAATGGGGGAGGGGCAGCACATCGATCAATGGGGGAGGGGGCAGCGCATCGATCAATGGGGGAGGGGCAGCACATCGATCAATGGGGGAGGGGCAGCACATCGATCAATGGGGGAGGGGCAGCACATCGCCCTGGCCCAAAATGAGCCAGTAGATTCTGTATATCGAAAATGCTCAGAAGCCTCACTTTGCACTGTAGTTTGTGAAATTATTAAAAAGTTAAGAATAATAATGTTTTCAGAATTCTAGATGGTGATCTTCACAGTCGATTATGTCATCAAATAAATTACAGCTTTTATGGCTAAATAAATTAAAAAAACATATCATTGCAGGATGGGCTATCCCCCTAACACATTATTGAAATAGTCTACACCCATGCATGTGAGACAATACGGTGTTACGGGCCTTACGGCACCCACCACTCCCTCCCTGTGTTTCACTATTATCAGATAGATTCATCCACGTAATGAATATGATTAGGGTGTAGCAAGTGACTTCAACTTTGCAAGCACTATTGAAATGGGTTAGTACTGTAGGCTTTTAATTCGCTCAAGTGATGGCCCGTTAGGTCGTCACTATACTGCATACCGACACTTCCTTACATTTTTTGTTTTCTGTTAACGTCATTTGCCATTACGCAATTGGTATAAATAGATGTTCAAAGTTCATTTAATTTGCGCAATAGCTGGAAATGAACGATACCGAGTTGCCGTCTTACGGCGAACTGAGGTTTCAAGATGGGATAGAGTGCGCCAAGCGCGCCACGCAGCACGACCAGATGGGGCAGCTGAGCGTGGCCATCACCTTCTACAGGGAGGCCGTCCAGGCACTGAACGACGCCGCGTCCATGGACTCACAGTATGCCTCCCTTCGGGACAAGTGCCACGAGTATAACAGGAGAGCGGCAGAGCTGCAGCAGTACTTGAACTCAGGGGGAGGTAACGGCTTTCGTAACTAACGTATGCATGTTATAAGCAAGGTTCTGTACATGTACGTCAGAGTAGACTCCAATGATGACTGTGCTCTAATTTGAAAGCAAATTTTTCAAGTGGTTTTCTTTTTACTATCCCCGTTTCCATATACGCTAAAGAGGCGATAATGACCACTTCTAACACCAAAGCTGTGGGGGTTATGTACACTGGTGTGCATCAGAGTGCACACACACACATACGCAACACACACACAACACACACAACAACACACACAACACACACCACACAACATACACGCACACACACACAACACACACAACACACACGCACACAACACACACACACTCACACACACACACAACACCACCACACACCACACACACACCACACACAACACACCCACACACAACACACACACACACATGTATGTACGCACACTACATACACACGCAACACTCAGTCAAAACATGGTCACACAAACAATACCCACA